>CAUYON010168164.1:0-25665 GCA_963573935.1 Arctocebus calabarensis
CTTGGGGTCACAGGTCGCTCCAGCAGGGTTGATGTGCGTTCCTCGAACTTGTCTCTTGGCTCAGCTCCAAACCGTTGGCTTTCTCACTAAATTTCTGTCCTTTAACTCTCCTTCTGGACGGGAGCATCTGCAGAAAGCTGGTTACAGACCGCCATCTTGGCTCCTCCCCTCCTCGTCTGTCATCTTTAGAGAAGATTCTATTCATCTGTCTTCCCCATTGATGTATGGGATTTTTTTTTTCTTGTAGAATAATTGAAGTTCTGTATAGATCCTGGTTATTATTCTGTCAGATTCAAAATGCACAAATTTCCTTTCCCATTGGGTTATTATTTTGTCAGATTCAAAAAGCGCAAATATCCTTTCCCATTGGGTTGTCTATTTGCTTTGGTTGTTATCTCCTTAGCTGTACAGAAGCTTTTCAGTTTAGTTAAGTCCCATTTATTTATTTGTTTATCACTCCGGTCATTGTTTATTGTTGCAGTTGTTGCTATTGCCATGGCATTCTTCCTCATAAAGTCTTTCCCCAGGCCAATATCTTCCAGTGTTTTTCCAATTCTTTCTTTGAGGATTTTTATCATCTCATGCCTTAAATTTAAGTCCTTTATCCATCTTGAATCAATTTTTGTGAGTGGTGAAAGGTGTGCATCCAGTTTCAGTCTTTTACATATGGATATCCAATTCTCCCAGGACCATTTATTGAATGGGGAGTCTTTTCCCCCAGTGAACGCTCTTGTTTGGTTTATCTAAGATTAGGTAGCTATAAGTTGTTGGTTTTATTTCCAGGTTTTCTATATGATTCCAAGTATCTGTCTCTATTTTTGTGCCAGTACCATGCTGTCTTGACCACTGTGGCTTTTTCCAGGTCTTGAAAGTAGGATGTTGGTATTTTAATAGGGATGGCGTTGAATTGGTCAATGTTATCATTTCATGAACAGAAGTCTGAATTTTTTTTTTGGTCACATCTGTCAATCCTTATGACTTAAAGATTTTATTTTAGGTCTGGTCCCATCCTCTCCAAGCCAAAAATGTATTTGCTTGAATTTTCTCCCGATAGGTTTATGATTTGTATCATTATATTTAGGCTTTAAAACCATTAGAAATTGATGTTCAAATATGACATGAGGGGGAAGTCTAGCCACTTTTCTCAGCACTATTTACCAAAAAAACCCTTCCTGTCCCCATTGATTTGTGGTTCCAACTTTAACATATATATTAACTCATTATTTTCCTTTGATGTCTGTTTTTCCTGCCCTGGTATCTACTATTATTTGTTAAATGACTATAGGTTTGTTTTAGATCTTAATAACTGGGAGGACAAGTCTCCCTCTTTGCTCTTGTTCTATACAAATTGAAGTAGCTATTTCTAGGCCTTTATTTCTTTTTATGTTTTCTTCCTTTATTAACTCCTATGCTAAAAATCTTGTGGCATTGTCACTGATTTTGCAACAGAATAGGAAAACCTCCTTCTGCTTGGGTCCTGAGCTGAGCAGAAAGAGCTATTTCTTCATGGGAGATAGTGATTTGGCCATCACAAATTTCTTTCAAGTCTTTTGTTTCATTTCAGGACCCATAGGAAGCCCCTGAGGAAGGCATGCCCATATTATGGTTGAGGACACTGAGGCTCAGAGAGGGGTAGGGACTCCCAGACATAGTTATTTGAAAGAGAGAGGTGGGACCTAAACTCGTGTTTCCCGAGTCCCTGTCCTTGGCTTTTGTCACCACACTGTGCTAACACACACTGTTCAGAGAAAGTAGGCACCTCATGTACCAGAGCACAAATTCTCACCACTGCCCACTTCCCACCTGGGTGAATGAGGCAGAGGGAGCGCATGGCCAGGTTACTTTGAAGACACCAAAGCTCAAGGTCAATAGGCATTTTTAAGGGAGGTCATCAAGCATAGTTGAGAGGCTATGGTGAAAATAAATGGAGTCCGGGAGTCCCAAGCCCTGCTGAGACAGTGCAAGCAGTCTGCAGTCACATGGGGATACTGCAGGGGTGGATACAGAAGCAGCTAATGGGTCTTAACCAATCAGATCCTTCTGCATCCCATCAGACGAAAGTATAGGGAGGGATGCAAGTGGAAAGGGACACAATTCTAATGCCCTAACTCCATTTTGTACACAGACTTTCTCTATTTTGCCAAGGACTTTGCTAGGGGCTTTCAACACTCCCCCTTTAAGCTCAGCTGAAAGCTGCAGAGCTTAGCAAAAACTGCAAAATCCTGTGAAACCACAGCTCTCCCTTGTAAACACTCCCCTTACCCTACAGACCTAACCTTGCAGGTGTTGGCTTTGATGAAACTCGGCTTACGTTAAGGACCCCCCGCCCCCTACCAAAAGCACCTTATAAAACGTTTGTACCCTTGCCTCCGGTCATTGAGAGACTTTTAGGTTTAAGCCTGCTCATGCCCGCTGTGGCATTAGCAAAGAGGTGGAAGCCTGCTAATGGCACATAAGCCTGCTCATGCCCACTGTGGCATTAGCAAAGAGGTGTAAGCCTTTGAGGTGTAAGCCTGCTCTTGACTGCTGCGTCTTAGCAGTGACAATGCTAAGGGCTAAGTGAATTTTATTATTGTTCTAATTTGCATTTCCTTGATTATTCCTGAGTTTAACTGCCAGGGTGACAGTTTATACCAGTCCCTTATAGAACCCAAAGACCAATGGAGCTGGCCAATGAAGGACCCCTGCTTAATTGGGACTCAATGTGCTGGTGTTTCTCTATTCCACCCGCCTTGGGTACAACACAATGGCACCAGCAACTGCATTTAGGACGTGAGAGGTGGGCTGGGTCTGTCTCTCTCGGAAGCCTCTGCCAGCGAGGTTGGTACACTGAGTAGGGCTTCCTCAGATGTCTTGCAAAGAGGCTGGGAGTCTACACAGGGACTCAGCCAGGGCAGCAGATCAGCAGGGAGAACTTGAGTGCACAGACCCTGGGAAACCGGCAGGATTTCACAGAGGCCCAGGTGCCGTCTGAGTGAGTCACTGCCTCAGGATGGGGTGGTCCCTCAGCCCTGGAGATGTGAACTTACACGCTGTGTTCATGTGGGATATAGGCCACTCCGCACCACTCATCCACTGTTTCCCAAGCCTACTTGGGAGTCACCGTGGGAGAAGGTTAAAACAGAGATGCTGGCCTCTATCCTGAGGACTCACTGCCAGACTGGCGAACCCGTCATTCGGAGAAGTGCTCCTTAAACCACCTGTGGTGGAAGGGCTTGTTTTTCAATTTTATTCTGTCACAATCTATACTTTTGTAAAATACAAAATCACACACTTGTGCATTACAGCCATGTCAAATTGCTAAAATGCTACTTGCTCTCACTGCTGCGCTTACCTCATCTTGGACCTTGAGCGAACTGCTTGCCGACCAGCGCTTGACTGCACACCACACTCTGCATAGCTTGGGTTAGCAAGAGGTCACTTCCAGCCAGGAGGTTAGGGTTAGGGTTAGGAGGTTCTAGGCTGCTGTGTCTCTGCTCCTGGTCAGCAAAGGTCGTGCTGCTTCTATTTTGGCCTGTGAGGCTGCCCTGGGGCCAGGTGCTCTCAGCCTCATTTGCCAAATGAGAGCCTAGTTTGTTGTATTCTTGTTTGGGCCCCCCAGTTTCTTGGTCTCTGTCAGGGTGGCAGTTTATATCAGCCCCTTATAGAACCCAAAGATCATCAGAGCTATGACACTTGTACAGTCTTTTTCGCTTCTGCACCATATGTACTAAACAACACGTGCATGAACAGACGAAGGTAGGCATGGCCCAGAGTTGTCTTTTGTGGTTTCCAAAGTGGAATTCGCAAACCAGAGGCCCAATTTCTCAGGCCACGCTCAGGGGCTATTGTTCAAACAGTGGAAGGGCTTTGGGGTAGGTCTAGATGCAGGGCAGGCGAAGGGAAGATGGTGTGAAGGGAAATGGGCCAGTCTAAATCAGAGGAATGGAATGTGTCACTGTGATTGCAGAGACCCTGGTCCACTAGAAAGTTCCATGGTTCAGAAGCTTAGTAAGACTGGTCTTCTCGAAGCAAGGCAGGTTTCTCCCTGTCCACGGGAACTTCAGTCCATCGCAGCAACACTCACTGAGCATCTTCCAGCTGCTGCTTCCTGTGCTGAGCCCCAGGAGGGAGGCAGCAGTTCATGTGCTGGAGCTGCCTGGGGCTCATAGTCCAGCGGCAGACAGGAGGTAGAACTCTTTTTTTTCCTTGAGACAGAGTCTCATTTTGTCACCCTGGGCAGAGTGCTGTGGCATTATAGCTCACAGCAACTTCAAACTCCTGGGCTCAAGTGATCCTTTTGCCTCAGCCTCCTGAGTAGCCAGGACTACAAGTGCCTGTCACAACACCCGGCTATATTTTTAGACACAGGGTCTCACTTTTGCTCAGACTGGTCTCAAACTCCTGAGCTTAAATTTTTTATCCAATGAGAATCAATTTTTGTTTATGGTAAAAGATGGGGGTCCAGTTTCAGTCTTCTACAGGTTGCCAGCCAGTTCACCCAGCACCATTTGTTAAATAGGAAATCTTTTAATCCACTTACCTCAGACTTCCAGAGTGCTGTGATTACAGGTGGGAGTCACCATGCCCGGCCCCAGGAGGTAGAACTCTTTTTTTTTTTTTTTTCTGTAGAGACAGAGTCTCAATTTATCACCCCACGGTAGAGTGCTGTGGCGTACACAGCTCACAGCAACCTCCAACTCCTGGGCTTAGGCGATTCTCTTGCCTCAGTCTCCTGAGCAGCTGGGACTACAGGCGCCCACCACAACGCCTGGCTATTTTCTTGTTGCAGTTTGGCTGGGGCTGGGTTCAAACCTGCCACCCTCGGTATATGGGGCTGGTGCCCTACCCACTGAGCCATAGGCGCCGCCCAGGTGGTAGAACTCTTAATGGCATATGATCACCAAAGCGACCAGGCTAGGCTGTCAGCACCAGGAACCCAGGGATCATTGTTGGACTTGATCACTATCTGGTGCTCACTGTACATGTTTTGAATAAAACGTCTTTAATGTTCCTATTCTGGGTGCCTGTGATTGATGGTCAGTTTTATGTGTCAACTTGGCCAACTGTAGTCCCCAGATATTCAATCAAACTCTCATCTGTGTGTTGCTTTGAAGGTATTTTGTAGCAGTGTTTGACATCTACTATCAATTGACTAAGGGAGATTATCCTAGATAGGGTGGGGCAGCTTCAGACAATCATTTGAAAGGCTTTACGAGCAAACAAAGGCTTCCCAGAGAAGGAAGGAGTTCTGCCTCTGCTTTGTGGCATCCTCTTTTGCCTGAGAGGCTCGAGCCAGCCCTTCCTGGAAGCCTGTGCTCAGATTTTGCAAAGACCTGCCCTGCCTCCACTTGAATAAACCATCTCCTTGCTATGAATCGACTTTTCTATCAGTCTATCTAGCTATAAGACTTCTATCATCCAGCTTTCTAAAGGTTTTGGCCAGAGAAAGAGCACCAGTAGCTGTATCTGCATCTGCATCTACATCTATCTGTATCTCCACGGCCGACGTCCCCACTGTGCCCATCTAGCGCTGCTCACACCGGCTGTGAGCCTGCTGAGGGCAGGGTCCCAGCTGCTTTCATGCCTGTGGCCTGCCTGGCACCTAGCCAGGGCTTTGCACTGTCATCCTCCTGAATGATGGTTGGATGAAGGATGTGCAGGTGATGGCACACTGAGGGCGAGGTGTCCTGGCGACCTCTCTTTAGGTCCGCTCATCTACCTTCCACAGCTTCAGCACTGATCTCTGCACCTGTCACTGTTAAATCGCCATCCAGCTCCGGCCCAGACCCTAATCTGAGCTCTCTTCTCCTACGAGGGCCTGGTGACAGAGGAGCGGTCTGGGCTGCAGCTGGTTGCAGGCCCTCAAACTCAATATGAGAGGCAGCTGAGCGCAGTGCTTGCGCATCTAGGCTCATGGGCCCAACTGCCTGTGTTTAAATCCTTGCTTCTTCACTGATTAGCTGTGGGGCCTTAGGCAAATTATTTAATGTCTCTGAGACTCAGCGACCTCACGTAAGAATCCAAAGCACCGTCACTATGGTCATGAGCTTCACAAGGTTTGCCCAGGAGCGAGGCAGCACATGTTAAATGCCGGGAGTGGGGCTGGAATGCAGATGCCCACTGTCCAAAAGGCCCGTAGCTAACATTAGAATATCCCATTCAGATTGCTCTAAAACAAAGCTCAAGACCTTCCTGGAGCTATTCCTCATTCTCTGTAATCTCCGTTCGGTAACTGCCTCTGCTCTCCATACCCTTCCCATTCCCGCTATATTTTACACTATATCAACTCTAATTCTTCAATAGCTTTTGCCCCAGTCTCCCTGACACCATCATCATTCCTGAATGACCACAATAGCCTACCTCACGTTCTCTGCTTCTATTCACGTCCGCCTCCTCCAAGTCTATCCCTCTGCACAGCTGCCAGGGGATCTCTGCAAAGCTTGAAACTTCTGCTTAGAACCTTCTCATGACTTTTCATCTCACAATGAATGATACAGACTCTTCCTCCTGCCCCCCAGCCATGCCCACCTTCTCCCTCACCCTGTGCCTCCCTGCCTGTTCTCCACTGTGTTCTGGCCACGCCGACCCCCTTTTGCTGTCTCTCTAGAGCACACACTCCCTCCTACTGTGAGGCCCTTGGTGGAACCCAATCCAGCCCCCTGTTTATGTCCCACTGCACATGCCACTTCTTCAAGGAAGACTTGCCTGACTTCCTGGGTGATGGCAGGATCTCCCCGCATGCTCTGGCTGTGTCCCAACTCCCAGCCCCCACACCACACTCGGTTATTGATGTGCTTCCTGATCAACGCCAAAAGCCCCTGGGAGGCAGGGACTTTATCTGCCAGCTAGAGAACTGTCTGGAAGTTCTCAATCTCACAGTAGATTCTCAATAAACAGTTGCTAAATGGCTAAACCATTGAGGCTTAGACGATAAGTTCGGCTTTGAAATAAACATTACGGGAACGTAGCAATTGGGTGTTACAGAAAGGAGGACAAGAAATTCTAGATGCAAAAGCAATAGGAGCAAAGGCACAAAGTCATGGGTCACAGGGCAGGTTGAGAGAGCAGTGAGGGTCCTGGAATAGCAGAGGAGAAGGTCTGCGTGGGGCAGTGGTGGGAGGTGTGGATGGAGGGCGAGCAGGGGTAGGGCACACCTGGCCTTGTGCTCCAGCTGACAGAGCTTCATCTTTGTCCAGAGGGAAGTGGGGAGCAGGAAGTGGCTCTGCTACAGGGAAGGTTGGTCAGGCCTCAGGTATCTTTCATTATCAGCCACCTTGAGATGGTTAGGTTGTGTTTTCACAAGCCAGGACAAGCCCATGGAGTCCCAAAGGTTTTACATTTTCTGAAGCCTTGGAGCACTTCTGTTGGCTCCAAGAAAAGCCTGTGCTAAATTCTCAAATACCAGATGTTCCGATAACAGTCATCATTAGATAACCGAGGGCAAAGGCCACAGCTGTAAGTTTGGAGAAAAAATGTTGGCACTTCTGGGGGGTGGGGCTAGAGTAGCTGTGAGGTCCAGTGGTCTGGAAGATGGATCTAAGGCTGGAGTGAAAACAGGGCAGAGAGAGAGAGAGGATGAGAATTAATAAATCTGAGAGCAAGACAGAGACATGGACAGCTAGAGAGACACAGGCAGAAACCCGGAAGGCTGAAGAGTCAGAGAAAGACTGTCCATGAGAGAGGCTCAGAGAGCACTCCCAGGGGCCGATGTGTGCTACTGCTCAGCTTCTGATAAATGACTTCTTCCTTCTGGTGAAAGGGGATGTATGAGCAATGGAGTTGGAAGCTAAGTGGAGGAAAAAAACCAAAAAACTAAAATACCAAGAGAAGCCAAGTGAAAAATAAGCTTGTCACTGGTTAAGAAATTTACTGGCAAAGTTTTTATATCCATTCATTTTCTTCCTATTGAGCCTTACCTGTGAATACTATGCAAGAACATAGGTGCAGAGGTGTCTCACCCTCAGGGAGAATCTCGGCATAGCTAATGGCATCTGGAGAACCCTGCTGAGGATTTTGTCCCCAACCTGCCCCATGATGTAGCCCTAGAATTTAGCCTTGGTCATCCATACCCTAGCCTGTGTCCTCAGGGCCACCTCTGTAGTCCCTAGGGGTGACATTCAATAAGAAAGAAGAATGCCTTCTGGATTTCCACTTCTCTACTGGAGGAAGGTGCTATGGGGTGGCATGTCTCTTGTTTTCATTTCCAATGCCAAGTAGAAGGATGTTTTACGTATTCCTGGTGACTGTGGTGATGCCCATCATCAACAAGGTATAAAGGACTAGATCTGGGTTGTGTGGAAGTGGAGCTTCATTCAGTTATGCTACTCTGGTAGCTCTGGGCATACCCTACCTTTCTCTGGGCTTCTGTCTTCCCTGTCTAACACAGAAAATGGACAAGTGATCACTAAGGGGCTTTCCCCTTGTGACATTCTAGAAATCTTGGTGTTTTCAGAATCTCTAATTGGTGGATACCCCACCAAGACTCTCATGACCTCAGAACTATGAGTTGAATGGTTGTGCCATGGCAGGGACTCAGAACTCTCTGAGCAACGATAACAAAACAGTGTCCACTGGAATTTGGGGGTCAACACGGGTTAGAGATCTAATGTGACGTGTATCAGAACTCTGTTATTGATCTTGATCAATTCCAAATTTATAAAATGATTCAGCTGAAGAATAAAAGGCAGTTGTGTCAAATTCCCAGTACACCAAGGGTTGGAGAGAATGAAGGATGGACCCATTGCTAGTTACAGCGCCCTAGCTCAATTCAACAAGATGACTTGTGGAAGAGTCAGCACAGAAAAGCCATTATGTTGGAAACAATAAATTGTATGTCCTTCATTAAAAAGCTCAGGCTCTGAAGAAACTCAGAAGAGAAATACCTAGTTGGGTTGGCTACAAAGCTCCGAAGAGGCCCAGAGTACAATGTGGCCTCAGAAGTAGCTGCTGCAATAGTTGATTGCACTGTCCAATCAACTGGGAGGGAGTGATAATTCCCCTCTGAGCAGACCATGTCTATAGTCTCCAACTCGGTTCCAGGCCCTGCACTTGAATAGGGCTGGATACAACCTGTTGTGTGCAGAAGAAATCTGCTGGAGGGGGTGAAGAGTGGAAACAGATGAAGGAATTATTCAGCTCGGAGAAGTGTAGATTCCCAGGGACATGCCCAATGGTCCCTGTAAGTCTGTCCTGAAAAGGAGGCGCCACAGCTTGCCTGCTTTTGAGCCCCAAAAGGAAACCCTAAGATGAATCAGAAGGCTGCACCACAGAGGAAGGAATCGGTACTGGAAGGCTGGGTTTTGTTAACAAATAAAAATGTCAAAAAGTAAGTGTCCAATGTACTCAATACTAATATGAAGTCAGTAGACGAGCTAATACACACTCACACAAGAGAAAAACTCAACTCAATTCAAGATGGGGAGAAGGGAAGCATGAAGGGGAGGGGGAGAACAGGTGCACTCCCACCTAATGGGCACAATGTAAGGGTACATGGAACATATACCCTTCTGGCTGCGGGACACAACTACAACAGGGACTCTACCTAACAAATGCAAACATTATAACCTAATTGTTTGTACCTTCACATTAACCTGAAATAAAAAAAGGTAAAAGTATCATCTATAGTCCCTGATCCCAGTAATGCATGTACTGTGAGTCCCAGGGAGCTTCCCAGGTGACAGTATGAGCAGGTGTCAAGAATCCTGGAACCACAGCCCTCGGGGCCTGAGAAGCCTTTGTCTTACACTGATGATCTTTTTTTTTTTTTTTGTAATTGATCCTGTACTCATTCATTCATTTGCAACCCTTTCCTGAAAACCTAAGAAGACCTAGGCCTTGTCACCAAGGAGCTGCCGGGCCAGAGGGCTTCCTGGGGCCACAGACAATCCCTGAGCTGAACATTCATAAGCTTTGTACTGGGGACAGAGAGCCTCTGCCGGCAGCACCTTGCCCGGGAGATGGAGGCCATGTGTCTTCAGGAGAGCTGGCCCTCCTGGGAAGAAAGCCTGGGAAGGAGGACGGAGCCCCAAGGGAGCCACAGGCAGCACTGGGCCTGGAGCGGAGCCATGACCATGCCATCATTCGCACTGTTACGTTCACTGCCTCCTGCCTGCTGCCAGAGCAGCAATGGCATTTGGTGGCACCACAGGCAGCAGAGACTTCAGGGAACCCTCCCTTGAGGAGGTGTGATTCACCGAGGGTGAGAATGGCCAGATCGCAATGACGCAAGAGCCTTTGAGATAAACTTGCCAATTAGTATGGAAAAGAATGAGGTCCCAGGAGCTTCAGAACCCTGCATTTGTTTTTTCTCTTTCAGAACAGCAGGAATCTTGGGTGCCTGGAGTCCCTTGTGAAGTAGGACAGTCAAGTTGGGCCCCATGGGATGGAGCTGTCGAGGCACAGTGTGAGCCTCCCCATGCCTCTGAATTCAACTGGCAAATTCGCGTGCTGCGGTGGAGGGGGTTAGGTTCCCAGGGGGGCTATAGGAACGCACATGTGTGGAGCCATAGGGCTTCCCACTGGTCCCTCCCATGATCACGGGATCTGGGGCAGAGGGGGCCACAGCTCCCTACCTGCATATTGCCCAGTCTTTTAAAAGTCTCCTCCAGTTGGGGGCTCCCTTTTTGCCTGGGATCAGCAGGAGAGGAGCCGTGGGGGATTGCTCTCCCGAGCTCGCGCCGGGCATGGGCAGCTTCCTTGCCCTCTGAGTTGACCTGTGGAACTGTGGAGTCGCAGGAGAGACTTCTCTGGGGCTGGGCTCCCTGTGCTGGCTGCCCTGGCTGTGCTCAGCAGCTTGGCACTCCTGCCCCTGCTGCAGAGGCCATTTGTCAGTTGCAGACAGGCAAGGGGAGAGACATAGTCTGCATTAATGGGGCTGCCTTCAATGTGGCCAAATAAATAAGGAAGGGAGGCGGTAACAGGGCACCTTTATGATCGCCTCAAGATCTCTGTGCTTGGTGGTTCTGCAGTGGGCTGTGCAGCACTTAAAAAGAAGGCAGCAAGCAGGCATGCCAAGGGCCTAGGGACAGAGCTGAGGATGTTCTGGGACAAGCAGAGGCAACCCAATGACCCTAGTAAACAGGGCCACACAGAGTCCTGTATTCTTACCAGGGCCGTTGCTGCCACCACCACCACCAGGGCCTGTCTGGGTCCCCTACCCAGGAGCAGGATATTCCTAAGAGACTCCAAATCTCCTGTTGTTGAAGGAAGAGAAAATGGCGCTGGTAGTGGTTCAGACAATTTCCTTGGCTTTTCTTGGGACGATCTGAGGGTGAACAAACTGGGTGGGGAGGCAAGCCTCGTGGGCCCAGTCAGGTTCTGTCTGTCATGGCAGGTATGGGGGAAATGGACTTTAGGCTGCTTCTGGAAGCCTGGAGTTCTCTTTGCATAGGACACCTTTAATGTTTCTCCTTCTTTTTAGCGTTTCTTGCTGCCTTAGGACAAGAGGGAAGGCAGGGAGCAAGAAGCCACGGCCAATGCTGCTAGGTGAGAAGGGCTCTCAGGGGCACCAAAGACAGTCAGCCGGGATTATCTAGCCAGGTGCCGAAGGTCTGTCCAGCTGAAGAGAGAGTGAATGTCGGGAGGCTATCTGGGAATATAACCCGATAGGAAGCTTCTGTGTAGGCGTGTAAATGTCCATATCCTTCCCCCCACACCTTCTTCTCTAGGGAGTTTGAGCTTTTTTCTGAACATCGTCACTTCATGTGCTGGCATGTTCCCATTAGCAGGGGCCTTGTGAGAGCCTGGTGGAGATGGCCAGATGATCTAAGGTCTGCGTCCCGGTCATCATTTCACTCTGCTGATGCTTTTTCCTTTTCTTGAATTATTTTTTTAAATTGGAAGTTCAACTCCTTTCTCTTTTCCAGATTATTTTTTTTATTTTTTGTTTTGAGATGGGGTCTTCTTCTGCTGCCTAGGCTGCAGTGCAGGGACCAAATCATAGCTCACAGTAGCTCGGAGCTCCTGGCATCATGTGATTCTCCAGCTCCTTTGACCCCTATGCCCTCACATTTATAGATTTGTGCTGCTTGCATTTTATGGAGTCTTCAGGTTCCTCGCTCTAGCCCTCCTTGACTTCTGAGGCCTCCATCTCAGCTTGGCCAGCAGGGCAAGACCTGCCCTGAGATCTCACAGCTGTCTGGGCAACAGCTGGCTCTGTCCCCTCCTCCTTTCTTGACCACCACTCTCTAAATACAGGCTCACAGAAACCCCATGCTTGGAATCTTCTTGGACCCAGAGGACCTTCAACTGGAGGAATTCCACATAGCTAGTGTCTGATCTCAGCAGCATCTCCCATTGACACTTGTCACATTCTCAGCCCTACAGCAGATTCCCCCAAGGCCACTTTGTGTTTTCAACATCCTTGTTTTTGCACCCGCCTTCTCTTCCACTTAGAATGCCCCTTCCAAACATATCAACAGAGATTTTCAAATTTTAGCTCAAATAATAACTTATCCTTGAAGTCTTCCCTATTCCCCGATGAATTCAAAGACCCGTCAAGTTGGAGGTAGCCTCTGAAGTCATCTAACCAACACCCCATTATAGAGATGAGAAAACTGAAGGCCAGAGAGAGTCAGTGCATACCCAATGCCACAGAGCACAGCAGTATTGCAGCAGCTGGGACTCAAATGCTGTGCTCCTGACATTTACATTGTCTCATTCTGCTAACTCCCCCTCACCTGGTAGTCAGTTGTCGCTAAGCAGTAGAAATAAAGCAAACATCTATAAACCCTCACTGCTCACAAAGATTAGAGAAAATATTGGAAGAAAACATTTCAAAATATTAACCGTGGCTATCTTTGGATGGTTGGAATGTGGATGACATTTTCTATTTCTTTATCTTATTTGGAATGTTTCGAATATTCCTTAATGAGCATATATTGCTGATAAAATAGAGAAAGTTGATACACATGCAAAGAAGGAAGAGGAAGAGAGGGGAAAAGAAAAAGAAAGACAATGTCTTGCCAAGCCAGGGTGGATGTGGGGGCATTCTGGAGAGCCTAGGAAGGCCCTGCACATCCCTTGTGGTGGAAGAGGCAAGCCAGGCTTCTTCTTTGGATTAAGAAGCACACAGTTCTCATGAGGGCCCCAGCCCCAGCCACAGTAAACAACCATATCTAAGAATTACTGACCTCCTGACCCACATCTACCTCAGTGACTTCACATGTCATCTTCATGGGTTTCTGAGATTATTAGGCTCCCTTGCAGACACTAAGCAGCCACATACTCAGTGCCAGGTTCTGGGCCGTGGGGTGAGTGTGATAGGAACAGGATCATTTGCAATTGCTGGCCTGGAGGGGTTCTCAGTTAAGTGAGGGATACAGATGTGCATATAAATAAAGCGAAAGCAGGATGACAGGGGCTCCCAAATCCCATCCCAGATGCCTGGGGGATGACATCAAGCCCTGCCTGGGGAACACAGCTGTCTTCACCGGTCGGTATCACAGCTGCTGCTTTCATGGCTGCTAGAATCAACTCAGCTCCAGCCTGCTGAGCCTGGCCTGGCCAGTTTATACAAGCAGGGCTTATGTAGAACTTTTGCAGATAAGGCCTGCACTTTGGGGCTGAAACCTCATATCCCACGCCATCAGGGGTAAAGAGGGCCTGGGCCTGGATTAGACCCTGCTCCCCCAGTGCACCCGTTCCACCCCACTTCTCTGTTCCTTTCCTCCCTTTCTCCTGACTCTTGCTGCCAGAAGCCCCAAACAGCCTGGCCACTGCCTCCTCCCATCCAGGGTTGAGGTTCTTTAGCAGCCCGGCAGACAGTATGCATGAGCCCACACTTTGCTTCTGAAAGTCAGGGCTAAGCAGCCGCTTCCCAGGCCACTTGTAAGGGTTCATGCACACTTAAGCTTTCAGGCCTCAGAGCATTGGGAGATAAGACCAGGAGCACAGCAGCCCTGGACAACCAGGAAGGAGAGCTGGAGGCTGGCCCAGGTTGGTTTCTCAGAGCACAGGCCATGTTTCCCAGTGAGACTAGCTCCTTGCTGAGGGTCAAACAGAGTGGAGAATGGAGGGTCTCCACCCCAGAGAGTTAAAAGCAAGGGCATTGCATTTTGCTTGAAAGCTCCACAGCCAGCTAGGATTGGAACTGGCCCCAGGAAAGAGTCCAGGCCTTCTAGAGAGGGTGAAGGGCCCAGGAGAGCAAAGGGCCCTGGGGCTGTGGGCTTCAGTACAGCTGTCAGATTTGGCTGATTGGGTTGACAATTTGCAGCCTCTGTGCCAGGCGTTGTGGGCAAAGCTGGGGCACACCACATGGCACCACCCCTCTCTTAACTGTGGCCCAAAGACATGACGGGGTGTGGGGTGGCAGAGGAGGGTGCAACCCCATGCACCCCTCCTAGACACCATCTTTGTTCTTTGGCATCTTTACCTGGAATTCGGTGATGAGACCTGATAGTTTGGTTCAAGTCCAATGAGCTTGTCAGCTGCAGGGCACGAAAGACAATATTTACTTCGTGGGCACTGAGCCGGGGTGGCTGTGTGTTTTTTCCTGCTGGAAGTGCACCCTCCACTTACTTTTGGGTCAATTGCAGGCTCTTGGAGGCATACACATGGAGCCAATTTGCACACTGGAGAGCAGGAGCCTGTTTTCACAAGCCACTATGCTGTATGCCACAGAACAGCCAAGCACATGCCTACCACCGGGAAGGGGAGAGCCCCAGCCTCTGGATGGTCCCTGAAGGTCTCAGTCAAGCTGGGCAATATGGAAACAGGGACTGGGGACCCCCGACTTGCCCCCACTGTAGTTGTTGTTTTTAGAACAGTGGAAGGTGGGAAGAAACGGGACAGAGAGAGAATGAGACTTGTATTTCATTACGGGTGGGGCTTGGGAATCACATTTTCACTCAAGGGTTCTGTTTTGAGCTGAATTCTGTCTTTCAAAAATTCATAAGTTGAAGTCTTAACCCCAAGAATTTCAGAATGTGATTGTATTTAGACAGAGTCTTTAAAGAGGTGATTAAGTTAAAATAAGGTCACTTATGGTGGGCCTTAATCCAATGTGACCGTGTTCTTGTTAGAACAGGAGATTAGGACACAGACTCACACAGAGGGATGACCTTGTAAAGACACAGGGAGAAGGCAGCACCAACAGGCCAAGGAGAGAGGCCTCAGAAGGAACCAAACTTGCTGACACCTTGACCTTGAACTTCTAACTTCCAGAACTTGGAGACAATAAATTTCTATTGTCCCAGTCACCCAGTCTGTGCTACTTTGTTATGACAGTCAGAGAAAACTCAGGCAACTTGTCTGAGATTAGAAAGCCTAAAAATCACAGAGAAGCTTATTAAGATACAGATTCATGGGCTCACCCTAAAATGAAGTTATTTAGTAAGCCTGAGATGGAGCCTACTGATTCTACTTGCCCAAGAAACTCTGTAGGAGATTCCAAAGCATGAGAACCTTGGTCCACATTTTAAGAAATTAGGACTAGAATATTGAATTTCAACTCAAAGATACTGAGTTTAGGGCATAGCTCTGGGCTTACTCACTCTAGAACCGTGGCCAAGCAAGGTTGCTTTCTGCACCTCGGTTTCTTCCTCTGCAGGATGAGGCTGACATTTGTTTTCATGCCCAGCCAACCAGGACTTCTGATGAGCA
Source organism: Arctocebus calabarensis (assembly GCA_963573935.1). Lineage (NCBI taxonomy): Eukaryota > Metazoa > Chordata > Mammalia > Primates > Lorisidae > Arctocebus > Arctocebus calabarensis. Next base: position 15,583 of record CAUYON010168164.1, read on the forward strand.
TGTATGTGAAGGGGAAAGCTCTGGCTTCTTGTCAGGGATGGTGTCTTTGTCAGCTTGGGCTACTACAACAAAATGCCATTGACTGGCGTTGTTAAAGAACATTTTCTTACAGTTCTGGAGGTTGAAAAATCCAAGATCAAGGTGCCAGCAGGAATCTTTTCCGGTGAGGGCTCCTTTCCTGGCTTGTAGACCATGGCCTTCTAGGTGTGTCCTCACATTCTTCCTTCCTCCTGAGAAGGAAGAAAGGAGGAAGAGAGGGAGCGTGAACACTCACAAGCTCTCTGCTGTTTCTTTTTGTAAGGACCCTGATCTCATCACGAGGGCCCATGCTAACAGGACTTCCTCTAACCCCATCTGCTTCCCAAAGGCCCCCTCCAAATACTATCACATTGGCAGTTAGGATTTCAACAGATGAATTTTGGGGGACACAATTCAGTCCATTGCAGGCAGTGATAAACTTACAAGTCCATCTTAGACCCTGTATGTGATCCCCGGATCTCTGCGACGCAGGGGCCTGCATTTCAAGTTCCTGCACAGTGAAATAAACCTTGAGGCCTTCCCTCCTCTTTGTCTCTCCCTTGAGGTTTCTTGCCCTTCCTGAGCAGAGGTGCTCTGTTGGCTGGTGGCCCCAGAATGAGGGAAGTGAAGATGGGAGTGGTGAGGTAGCTGGGAGACCATCAGCCTTCCTCCTTTGGACAAACCAGGCTAGGAAAACTCTTCACTCAAAGGTTCTGGGGCCTTCTTGGTGCTACAAAGCACCTGCTTTGGCACCATGCTCTTGTAGAGGTCAGTATCAGCATGCATTGACAGCCAATGCGGCATTTTACTGAGGGTTCAAGGGGAGACAGGAAGATACCATGTATCATAAAACCAAATTTATTAAATAGCCTTTTTAAACATATTCGCTATTTTCTGAAAATTCATTTTTGATGGTAGCTCCCGCGATTCTCCCATCTCCTCCAAACCTGCCCATCTCACCCTCTCAAGTGGGCATCCAGATCAAGTCCAGTCACACAGCAAGTTCTCAGAGGCTGCTGTATGCCTGGGACTGTCGAGGGCCCTGTATCCCCATCTTGCTCCATGGGCCATGATTCCCCTCCTACTCACAGGCCCCACTGGCTCTGGGTCTGAGGCGGGAGGCTGATACACCCTGACCACTCTCCCAGGCCAGCACACTCATGCCTCACAGAGTTTGCAGAGCAGACTCATAGGTCATCAGGGCCAGCTTTTCTTGTAACAGATGGGAGAATTGAGGTCCAGGGATGGGAAAAATCTTTCCCGGAAACAAGGATAGAAGAGACATGACCCCAGGGTGGAATGAGGATTTGGCTGCTTTTTTGTCTCCACTCAACTTTTGGTCTCGATTGAGTGCCCTCATCCATCTTTGGATCACCGTGGAGGTGGTGAGTGATGCCATCTGGGGTTTGACAATCACTTCAGAAGCCCGCAGGTGCTGGTCAGGAGAGGTTCATCGCCCGTAGCCCCAGCTGTCCCCTGCTATGCCTGGAGTGGTGTTCAGAAGCAGAGCCAAGTCTCCCGCCGTGCACTCCGATCCGGGGCTCTGCAGGTTTCCTTTGCGTCTATCGGGAGATCTGGGCGGGGAGGCAGTAAGGGATGAACACTGCTGAGGTGGCAGGAGAACAAGAGGGGTTTGTCCTGCCGAGAAAGGGAGTTGTGGTTTCCTGCTCCAAAGTCATTCTCAGGCTCTTGGTTTCTCTCTTGGAATGGGCTGGAGGCCTCATGGGGTGGAAAAAGGCATGGGGTTAGAACTCTGGAAAGCTGGAATCAGGTCCTGGCTTGCCTTCCACCTCTGAACGTGGCCTTGGGCTTAGTCCAGGCTCTCTCTGGGCCTTTTTCCCGTCTTCCTTGTGGGGAGAGTGAGACAGAGTCCCTGCACAGACTGGGGTGGCAAGCAATAAGGAGTAGGATGTGTGGCATCCAGCTCTGTGCCTTGCACGCAAAGGTCCTGCCTGTGTGGGCACAGCTGCCTATCTGCCAGGCCGTACTCTTGCAGACTGTGGTCGGGAGGCAAGATGCGGAGGGGCCCAGGCCTTCCTGCTTGGAAGGGATTTGGGGAAAATTTGTCTGGTTGGTGCAGAAATAGACAGAAATCCTGGGGATTTTCAGGGGGTGCCAGAAGCCCAGGCCGGAGGGACTGTGGGAGGAGGAACTTTCAGATGGGCCTCCTTGGCTCTTTGGAGAGGACAGGGCCTATCAGAGGAAGAGTGTACAGAGCTCTAGTGGCAGACCTGCCGGGAGGCAGTGAGCAGAGAAGGGGCCTCCGAGAGGCACACTCTCCCCTCCTTCTCATGCTCAATCCCACTTCAGGGCCTGCCTTGGGAAGCTTTGCCTCTCGTGTTGTTTTGTGACTGGCTCCTTCTTATTCGCTAATTAGCCTCAACTCCAATGTCATTTCCTCAGAGGCCTTTTCTAAACCAGCTAAACCGGGCTAGAAGACCAGACCAACTAGCCATTCGCTCAGCTAACGCGTTGTGTAAGCTCCAGGGGCCAGCTCACCATCTCCCTTGACCTTCACTCTATTTCCAGTGTTTGACACATAGCAGGCACTCAGGAAACATTTGGGGAGTGAATGAAGAAATGAGTGAATGATGTGTCGAAATTATCCAAAGGTCCAAGTGAGGAAGGCAACCTGTCCAATCCACCAGGAAGTGGATGTCTCTGTAGTCATCACTCTGGTCTCTTGGCCCTTATGCTGTGATCACAACATGGGATAATGCGTCTGCATATGTGACCACCTCCCCAACAGAGGATAAACCCCAGGAGGGCCAACATAATTTCTGTCTTGCTCACCACTGTATGCTTTGTATATAAGCATGGTTGGAACATAGGGGGTCCTCAATAATTTTTGTTAGTCGATTGACTAAATCTATCCTTCTCAATCAAGGGAGCATACACGGAATGAAACTCAACACCTCCATCTTTTAGAGATGGGAAAACTGAGGCCCTGGGCCACCTGACCGTGTCACACCTTAGCCAGATCAGAATGTAGGCCTCAGCAGCAAGACTATTTTCTTGTAAATGATTAAAAAGTTAGCCTCGCTGAGATGTCTTTTCAAAGCTGAGCAACTAAGCAAACCGAAGGCCTATCTATCATTTTTGCTTGAAGATGAAGGGAATCTTGTTACAGAGGCAAAGGGCATACCCGACAATATGCCATACCATCTAGGACTGGATTAGCCTGGACAAGATACAGGAATAGAGTAGCTATGTCAAGGCCTGGTGAACACCCGCCCCCACTAATGGCCAGCCAGGCTATCTTTCCACCCTTCCAGTGCCTCCCCTTCCTGGAAATCCCAGCCAGATAGATGCCCTCTCCCGTGGAATGTATTCCTACCCTCTTCTGATCGTGGGATCATGTAGAGGCTAATGTTTGCAGAGATGGTCCTGCAGAGTTAAGAAGGTCTTAAGAAGACAGGCTTTAGAGTCAAACAGATCTATCTGAATTCTATCTTTTCTACTTATAAATTTTGCCCTTGGTTGAGTGATTCACCTCTCTGAACTTCAGTTGCCTTGTCTGTAATTTGAGGATAAGAAGATAGATTACACATGACTTTGTGGGAATTAGGGGGATAATGTGTGAGTACTTAATAAACTGTGCAGCCTGTACTCAGGCTCTTCTCAGGTCTTTAGGAGTCTGCCCAGTTTGTGTTCAAGTGATGGCTTATGTTCCTCAAGGCTAGAACTGTTGCTATTTCACCTTTATAGCCTCATCTGAGCCCAGTACCAAGCTGGAATCAGAGTGGGTGTCGTTAGAGGCTGCTGCCCTGTTTGAGAGTCTGATGCTTAATGGGCATAGACAGAGCTGTTGCCAACAGGAGTCGTTCCACTTCTGTAAAACACTTGGGTCGTTACATGCATGCCTTTGAGGTAGTGGACACCATGTGTAAGTCCAAGGGGACAGGCAGTCCAAGCTTCTTTTCAGGGTGTGATAATGTAGTTGACCTCTTAGTTGTTCTAGTGCATGGAGGCAACTCCAACACTGGCTCCAAAGTGCTTCCCAGAACAGAGCCACAAGGTGGGTATGTGTGGTCAGTTCTGGGGACCTAGCCCACAAGCCACTGACTAGTGGAAGTGGAGCTAGGCCAGGAAGCCACAGATCATGTGTTCTTAGCTGCTGAAAGAAAATCTTTGCCTGGGTGAGCTGAAAGTCAGGCAAGGAAAGAGACAAGATTGGGGCAGATCAGGTTGTGAGTAAGGGGTGTGGGGTGGGGAACACTGTTGGTTTGAAGATCTTGCCTGCAAGGGAGCCAGAAGCAAAATCAGTTCCTTAACTGCAGCTTGAGCTACAAATTACCCCCCCAGCCGACTCAGCATCACTCAGACAAAAAGACTGCAATCCATTCTGAAGCTGCTGCTTCATTTCCTGAAATGCAAGCACGATACACTTTGGACAAAACACTCATTTTGTTGGAATCATCACTCTGAACTCTGAACAACTGTTCTGATTATTTCTATAGTAAATATTGGTGTAAAGCAGATAACAAACCAGCACCCAGATTGTTGATTTGTATTGCTTTCGCTTCCATCACAAGCCCCAGCCAATACATGTGCTCAAATCTGGATAAGTCATTCACTGGAGCGCATTACGTTGGAGAGAAGGTAGTCATCATATGTGGTAAGACCTAATGAATGCATTTAAGTTTGATGCCTGGCAAGTCTTCACTCTATTGCTTGTCCCTTCTCTCTCTTGTCATTAATCTCCTTGACTTTTTACAAAAGGAGTATATATTAATTTTGAAAAGTTCTAAATTGAAATTCCTAGCCTACATTCCGTAAGCTTTAGGATTACTCTCTCCTATTTAGTATATATTTTTTTCAAAATCTTAGGGGGTGCAAATATTTTTGAATACCATGTATAATGCTTTTTTAAATGAATTTTTAATTAAAATCCTAACTGTACACATTTATGGGGTACTATGTGATGATTTGATATACAATGTGGAATGCTTCCATCAAACTGATCAACATCACCATCACCTCACTTACTTATTTTTTGTGGTAAGACATTTAAAATTTACTCTTACTTATTTTGAAATATGCCCTTGCATTGTGCACATTAGGTGAGATCCCACCAAATGCCCTCCCTCCTCCCACCAATCACCCTCCTGTTTTCCTTCCCTCTCCCTTCTCAGCCCTCCCCTTTGCTAGACTATATTTGTGTTTTATCATTCATATGAATGCATAAGTGTTTTTATTGGTTTCATAATCATATTGAGAACATTGGGTACACTTTTTTTTCCATTCTTGAGATACTTTACAAAGAAGAATGTATTCCAACTCCATCCAGGTAAACATAAAAGATCTCCATAAAAGTCTCCATCTTTTTTTATGGCTGAAGAGTAGTCCATGGTATACATATACCACAGTTTGTTAATCCATTCATAGGTTGATGGGCATTTGGGCTGCTTCCATGACTTGCCAATTATGAATTGGACTGCAATAAACATTCTGGTGCAAATGTTTTTGTGGTAAAATTATTTTTGTTCTTTGGGGTAGATACCTAGTAATGGAATTGTGAGATCAAATGGAAGGTCAACTTTTAATTCTTTGATAATTCTCCTTTCTTCTTTCCAAAAAGGCTGTATTAGTAGGCAATCCCACCAGCAGTATAGAAGTGTTCCCTTCTCTCAACATCCACGCCAGCATCTGCAGTTTTGGAATTTTGTGATGTGATTTTGGATTTTGTGGCTAATCTTACTGGGGTTAGGTGATATCTCAAAGTGGTTTTGATTTGCATTTCTCTAATGATTAAAGACAATGAACATTTTTTCGTGTGTTTATTGGCCATTCGTCTCTCATCTTCAGAGAAGTCTCTGTTGTTTGCTCTTTTCTTATTAATTTGAGCTCTCTGTAGATTCTAGTTATCAGATCTTTGTTGGAATCATAACATGCAAAAATCTTCTCCCATTCTGAAGGCTGTCTGTTTGCATTGGTTGTAGTACCCCTAGCTGTGCAGAAGCTTTTTAGTTTGATCAAATCCCAGTTATTTATTTTTCGGTGTTGTTGCAATTGCCAGGGGGATCTTCCTCATAAAATATTTTTCCAGGCCAACATCTTCAAGAATTTTCCCTGCACTCTCTTCTAGTATTTTTATAGTTTCATGTCTTAAATTTAAATCTTTTATCCAGTGAGGATCAAGTTTTGTTAGTACTGAGAGGTGTGGGTTGAGTTTCGATCAGAATTCTACAGGTGGCTAACCACTTCTCCCAGCACCATTTTTTAAATAGGGATTCTTTTCCTCAGTGCATGTTTTTGTTAGACTTATCAAAGATCAAATGACAATATGTAGCTGGCTTTATCTCTAGATTCTCTGTTTTATTCTATAGATCTATGTCTCTACTTTTGTGCCAGTATTATGCTGTTTTGATCACTATAGACTTGAAGTATACCCTGAAGTCTAATAATGTGATTCCTCCAAATTTGTTTTTGTTTCTAAGAATTGTATTTTCTGTTTGGGGATTTTTCTGATTCCATGTAAAATGAAGTACTACTTTTTCAAGTTCTTTAAAGTATGACATTGGTACTTTGATAGGGATTGCATAAAATCTGTAGATTGTTTCAGGGAGTATGGACATTTTAACAATGTTGATTTTTCTCAACCACGAGCATGGTATGTTCTTTCATTTGATAGCATCTGCTATTTCTTTTCTCAGGGTTTCATAGTTCTCTTTATAGAGACCTTTCACGTCCTTTGTTAGATATATTCCCAGGTATTTCATCTTCTTTGGCACTACTGTAAAAGGAATAGAGTCTTTGATTATATTCTTCAGCTTGAATATTGTTGGTATACATAAAGGCTACTGATTTGTGGGTATCTCTCTGAGCCTGTGTGTGCCCACTGTTTAGCTCTCAATTATTAGAGAGCACTCATAATGGTTGTTTCTCCATTCCTGAGATACTTCACGTAGGGTAATGGTCTCCAGCTCCATCCAAGTTGCTGAAAAAGACATTATTTCATTCCTTCTTATGGCTGAGTAGTACTCCATGGTGTTTGTGTGTGTGTGTGTGTATCACATTTTTTTTATCCGCTCATGAATCCATGGGCACTTAGGTTGATTCCACACCTTTGCAATTGTGAATTGCGCTCCAAGAAACATTTGAGTGCAGTTGTCTTTCTGATAAAATGACTTCTTTTCCTTTTAGTATATACCTAGGAGTGTGATTGCTAGATTGATAGTAGATCTACTTTATTTTTACGAGGAATCTTCATGCTGTTTTCCATAGTGGTTGTACTAATTTGTGGTCACACCAACAGTGTATAAGAAAGCATTCCTTTCTCTCTGCATCCATGCCAACATATATTGCTTTTTGACTTTTTAATAATAGCCATTCTGACTGGGATAAGCTGGTGTCTCATTGCGGTTTTCATTTGCATTTCCCTGATGGTTAGCGATATTGAACATTATTTTTTCATTTTTTTTTTTTGCCATTTGTCTATCTTCTTTCGAAGAACTTCTATTCATGTCTTTTACCCCCTTTTCAATGGGGTTGTTTGTTTTGTTTACTTGCTGTTTGGGCTTTTTTATTTTTATTTTTTGCAGATTCTGGATTTGTATTAGCCCTTTGTACATAGTATAGTTTGCAAATATTTTCTCCCATTCAGTAGGTTGTCTATTTACTCTGCTGATTATTTCCTTTGCTGTGCACAACCTTTTTAATTTAATTAAGTTCCATGTATTTATTTTCATTATTGCTGTATTTGCCTTTGAGGTCTTAGTCTAAAGTTCTTGGCCTAGGCTGATGTCTAGAAGAGTTTTTCCTATGTTTTCATTCCTTCCCAGTGATTGTTCTTATCCATCTCCTTCCCTTTACCACCCAACTTTTAAAAAAATAGTCTGTTCTCACTTTCCCCTGAAACCACAATAAAGTTGCCACCACCACTACCTCTCTACATAATGATGCCTCAAAATAGCTGAAGTGCCTAGGTTAAGAGATTTCTTAAGTTTTTAGCCATTTGAATTCTTGGTCACCCCACTGGTATGTGACATCACATTATTTCTCCATATTGTCTTTGCTCTATTCTTTATGGATTCTACCTCCTCTTCCATGTTGCTGCTTCCCAGACTTCTGCCCCCAGGCCTTAGTCTTCAGACCGCTTCTTCTGTCATCCCACACAGTCTGTCTGGGAGAAGGCATGGCCATCTACCTGATGATGATTTCTCTCCTTTATCTTTAGATACTTGAATGCGAAACCCTAGGTGGTCTCATTCTTGCTCAAGGATTCATCTGTTACTTATATGTAGAAGATTCAGAGACTTCCCTCCAATTCACAAATCTCTTCTGACCTCTGACCTGTATATCTACTAGACACGTTCACTGGGACATCCCATATGTCCAAAGCTGATCTTCTGGCCTTTTCCTGTGTCCCAATCTCAGTGAATCCTGCATCAGGCAGTCAATTCCCTTTTCTTCCCACCACACCTCATCCCCTGCCACTTAAAACTAGTGTTCTCAAAATAAAGACAAAATGCTCATATGACTTACAAAACCTTGCACATTATGACCCCTATTTGTCTACTCTGCCATATTTTGTACCACATTAACCCTTGATCATGCTGCTTCAATCACAATGCAATTATTTATGTTTCTTGAACACACCATAGTTTTCTCTACCCAGGGGTCTTTGCATTTCCTGTTGCTCCCACCAAATCTTCATCCACTTCATCCCTCCTCACATCCTTAAGAATGTAGATACAGTATAACTTTAAGCAATCTGTTTTCTGACTTCAAGTCTCCCCGCTACTTCTCTTTTAGAGAATGGTTTATTTTTAATTAATAGACTTTATTTTACAGTTTTAGATTTGCAGAAAAATTAGGCAGATTTTTCCCATATACCTCTGTACCCTAAACAGTTTTCTTCAACATTTTTACATTTGGTGGAGAATTTGTTGCAATAATGAATCAATGAATATGTTATTAATAGTTAATAACTAATATTAAGCAATGAGTATATATCAATATGTTATTAATTCATATCATTGAATGTTATTACTAAGGCCATAATTCATTTCATTTTCTTTAATTTTTACTTATGTTCTTCTGTCCCAGAAGACTACACTACATTTAGTTGTTATGTCTTAAGCTTCTCTTTGCTGTGACAATTTCCTTAGACTCCTTGGTTTTGATTACTGACTTTGACAGTTTTGAGGAGGACTGGTTAGATATGTTTCAGAATGCCCCTCAGCTGGGATTTGTTTGATACTTTTCTCATGATTAGACTAAAGTCACATTTTGGGGGTAAAGGAATCACAGAAGTAAAGTGACATTTTCATCACATCTTCAAGGCAATATATTATTTAAATTAGTATGACTATGATGCTGATCTTGATTACCTGGCTAAAGTAGTGTTTGTGGGGCTTCGGTGCTATAAAATTACTCTCCCCCCTTTCCATATTGCCCTCTGGAAGGAAGTCATTATGTATAGCCCATACTTAAGGAGTTGCCCTTATACTCCCCTTTCTTTAGGGTGAAGAATCTTTTTTTTTTTTTTTTTACCTTTCAGGTGGACATCTACTAATACAATAAGTGTATATTTACTGAGTGCTTATTGTGTCAAGTATTGTATTAACTCATTTAATTCTAATAATAACTTTCAGGTAAGTGTAAAGATACAATACCTGTGTTACAGAAATCTGCAGGAAAGTTGATTAACCTCCTAGGGGTCATAGAAATAGTCCATAGCTGTTCTGGAATTTGAACCAAAACAGAATTCTAGTTCTAAAACCTGTTCTTTTATCCACTAAACTGCCTTCAAAAGCGGATAGCATTTAGTGTTGGTGAAGATATCAAGAAGAAAATAGCCACCTTCTTTACACTTCTGATATGGGGAATGTTTACCATGCCTCCTCTTCAAAAAAGGCATTCTGGTAAACTGTACCCTAGCATCTACCAATTCCACTTCTTAGACTTTATCCTTTTTTTAATTAAATCATAGCTGCATACATTAGTGCAATCAAGGGGTACAATGTGCTGGTTTCATATACAATCTGAAATGTTTTCATCAAACTGTTTAACATAGCCTTCATGGCATTTTCTTAGTTATTGTATGGAGACATTTGTATT
>CAUYON010168167.1:0-28855 GCA_963573935.1 Arctocebus calabarensis
CAGATGCAACCAAAAAATGGCCGGGCGTTGTGGTGGACGCCTGTAGTCCCAGCTACTTGGGAGGCAGAGGCAGGAGACTCGCTTGAGCCCAGGAACTGGAGGTTGCTGTGAGCTGTTATGCCACAGCACTCTATCCAGGGCTATAGTTTGAGGCACTGTCTCAAAAAAAAAAAAAAAAAACAAAAAAAAACCCCCCCCCGGCCAAAAACTGCAAAAAAAAAAAAAGCAACTGCAAATAATTTAAATATCAATAAGAAAGTGAATAAAAAATGCACTAAAATAAAGTGCACATTCTTAAGAGAATGTGTCTAGAATACATTTTTAAGTGAAAACGCATTCTTTTGATTCTCCTCCTATCTAATCCTTTCTCTTTCAGTGGATTGACTTCTGCCTGCCTCATAACCATCAGTGCTTTCCAGGCCCTGGCTTCCCTACCTTCTTGTCACTGAGAAATCTCATCTACCTTTTGTTTTTACATGTTCAGAATGCCCAAACCTGATCTGTCTGCAGGCTACCTGACCTCCAGATCCACCTGCCCAAATGCCTTTAAAAAATACCTCCATCTGGATGTCCCAGGGACATCTCATATTCTCCAATTCCAACACTGACAAGTCTACCTTTACTCAAAAAGCAAACAGAGACCACTTGTTCCTATAAAATATTCTGAATTCTAAGTCCAGAAATTTGAATATTACTGCTGACTGCTCCCATTTTACCATGCCCCTCCCACAAATTAAATCAACCATACAACTCTAACCTCTTAACATCTCTTACTATATTTGTTCGAACATCTTACAACCAATACCTTATTTCAGGGTCTCATGTTTGGCCAGGATTTCTGCAGTACATTTGACACACTCCGTACATATTTTAGTCAACATGGCTAAGATACTACCTCTTTGCTCCAGAGAGACAAAATACCTCTGGTTCCTCCACCAGCACAGGCACTGTGTTATCTCCAAGTTGTCACACATGCCATTAAAAAAAAATTTACTGTTCTTATTTGTCCAGAGATTCTGTTTGCCAATCATTCAAAGCCTTACTCAGACAAGATGTTTTCTATGAGGGCTGGGTAAGGGAAATCACTTATATTTATTGAATTACTATGTAATACATAAAGTTACTTGGTTCACTGAAATAATGTAATTTAAGAATTCATTTTGTCCTTGTAAGTATTGGATCAAGGAGGAGTCCTTTATTTTAAACGAAGCTCTATTGCCAACTCTTAGATACTAGAAGCAGTAATTGGATTTAAATAGTGATAGGTACTGTGCAATGTGCTTATTCATGCACTATCCAGTTTAATCTTAAAATTCCATTTTAGGTTGGCATAGTGGCTCACGCCTATAATCCTAGCACTTTGGGGGGAGGGGCAAGACAATAGGACTGCTTGAGGTCAGAAATTCAAGAACAGCCTGAGCAAGACCCCTCTCTACACAAACAAAACAAAACAAAACAAACCAGAAAAATCAGCTAGGCAACGTGGCACGTGCCTATAGTCTCAACTATTTGGGAAGCTGAGGCAGGAGGATCACTTCCGTCCAGTACTTTGAGATTGCGGTGAGCTATGATGATGCCACTGCTCTCTAGCCAGGGTGACAAAGAGAAACACTATCTCAAAAAAAAAAAATCCGTTTTACAGATGAAGAGACAGGTGTTCACTGTCTCACAAAAAGTATGGAGAATGGGGATCTACCATCAAAGCCAGTGTTCTTTTCATTATGTCATGCTATCTGTCTGAATTAATTTTCCTTCTCCTCCTGTTCTCTTTTCCTTCCTCCTATTACATTTAACAAAGTGAATCACATTGGTTTCCACATTTTTCTCCTCTGTGAGGCTATAAACCAATGGTTCTCAACTTTGGTTTGTATTAAGCTTTTTTCTTTAATAGATGGGCAGACCCAAACATCTGTCATTTAAAAAAAGTTTCAAAAATGATACTAATGGGTTAACAAAGGTTAAGAACCACTGTGTCAAGCTCCTAGAGTATAAGAATACCATTGGACTTTTAACTGCAAAATAACATAACAGCCCCATATTCTGAGTTCTGAACTTTTCCTTATACAAAGTTTTCCCTATTCTAGGCACAGTGGCTCACACCTGTAACCCTAGCACTCTGGGAGGCCAAGACAGGTAGATTGCCTGAGCTCACAGGTTTGAGACCAGCCTGAGCAAGAGCAAGACCCTGTCTCTAAATATTTTCATACACATTTGAGAATATCACTAAAAAATTTAACATTCTTAAGGAGTTTACAACATTAAACCTTCAATATTCTTAAAAAAGAAACTTGTGGGCAGCACCTGTGGCTCTGCAGGTAGTATGCCAGCTCCATATACCAAGGGTGGCAGGTTCAAACCTGGCCCTGCCAAACTGCAAAAAAAAAAAAAAAGAAACTTGAGGCCAGGTATGGTAGGTGGCTCATGCCTATAATCTCAGCACTTTGGGAGGTAAAGAAAGAAGGATTAAGACCTACCTGGACAACACAGTGAGACATCGGCCATACTAAAAAAAAGTTATTAGTTAGCTGGGTGTGGTGGCATGTGCCAACAGTCCTAGCTAATAGGGAGGCTGACGTAGAAGGACTGCTTGAGCCCAGGAATGCAAGGGCTAAAACCCTTGAATAGTAGTTAGTAATATAAAAACAGTCAAATTGTCTCTTAGTAAATTCATTACTTTTAGCTACTAAAAACAAAAGCCTTAAGAAAAAATATCAATGCTTCAGGTTTTTTGTTTTTAATTTGGATTACTTTTATTTATTTATTTTTTTTAGAGACAGAGTCTTACTTTGTCACCCATTACAGCTCACAGCAACTTCCAGCTCTTGGGCTTAGGCGATTCTCTTGCCTCAGCCTCCTGAGTAGCTGGGACCACAAGTGCCTGCCACAGTGCCTGGCTATTTATTTTGTTCCAGTTTGGCTGAGGCCATGTTTGAACCTGCCAGCCTCAGTATACGGGGTTGGCGTCCTATCCGCTGAGCCACAGTGTCGCTGTAGCAGAAGTCTTTTATCTGCATATCCTTTAGGTCAACATTTTTTGCATCCACATTGATAAACAAGATGAGAGGTGATCATAGCAAAACAGAAAAGACTATAAAACATAAGGAATGCCTCAGAAGAAAACAAAAAAACCCACTTGGTGGGGTGGTTGAGGTAGAAATACTGTTCATTTCACTCATTAAAGAAAAAAAAGATGGCCCCATTAAAAGGTATGCAAGTATTAAAAATCCTACTCTTAGAGGAGTTTTCCTTTGAAAAGTATCACATATCACTTAGAATGATTTAAAGAATGGCAAGTGGTAAATAATTTAATAATCACTTAGGAATGATCTCCTTTATTACCTAAATTGTTAATTTATTTAAGATAAAAACTTAACCTGTTAGCAATACAGAATTTTTATAGTTATTGGTTAAGTTTAATGTTAGGTTATTTTATCTTTCTTCTGCTCATGTAAATGTGGGTCTGCCTTTCCATCTTATCTAACTGGCAAGTACTGTTTATATAAATCAAAGTTCTTGGTATTTATATTGTATATCATCAAATCACAAGTGAACTGGTGTAGACCGACCTTTTTCTTGCCAATTTTTTTTGTCTTTGTTTTTCTTATTGTGTTGTCTAATTTTTCCAATACCAAGTCTCATGGTAGTGGTGACAGTAGGCATCTACTGTTCCCACTCAATTAAGTTACTGACTTTCAGGCTGAGGTATATATGTTTTATCATATTATAGAATTATCCAGTAATTTTTTAGTTTTTTCATTTTAAAAAATCAGAAATGGGTTTTTTTTTTTTTTTTTTTTTTTGAGCCATAGCCTTAAGCTGTCTCCCTGGGTAGAGTGCCGTGGCATCACAGCTCACAACAACCTCCAACTCCTGGGCTCAAGCGATTCTCCTGCCCCTGCCTCCCAAGTAGCTGGGACTACAGGCGCCTGCCACAATGTCTGGCTATATTTTTTTGCAGCCATCATTGTTGTTTGGCAGGCCCAGGCTTGATTTGAACCTACCAGCTCAAATGTATGTGGCTGGCACCTTAGCCGCTTGAGCAACAGGCACCGAGCCCAGAAATGGGTTTTAAAATGTCTTTTCAATGTTTATATTCACATGATTTTTCTTTTGATCTATTAATATAGCAAAAATACTAATACATATTCATAATTGTCTCTAGCCTATTCAGTAGTTGGGCAGCCCATTTTATTTTCTGTTGCAGGAAAAAGGTAAATGTTTCCAAAGAATCAATTAAGTAATGTGTCAGATTATCTACTCAATTACACATATGTCAAACAGTGTCCTATTTGATCCTAATACTTTCACTTTTACACAAACCGGCTTCAAAAAAACCCTGAAATTTTCTCATAAGTATTAAATACATTCAAATTAGTAGGAAAAATTCATCTAGGTTTCATCCTTACTCAACTTTCCCTAAACAATCTCATCCACCTAAGGCTTACAATGATCATACTCTAAGACACCTAGATTTATCTCTACAGTCCAGCCAAGACTGGACTCCTCCACTTAAATTCCTCAAAGATGTCCAACTTAGCTTACCAAGAACAGAGCTCAAGCTCTTATTTTTTTTAGAGACAGAGTCTCACTTTATTGCCCTCGGTAGAGGGCTGTGATGTCACAGCTCACAGCAACCTCCAACTCCCGGGCTTAAGTGATTCTCTTGCCTCAGCCTCCTGAGTAGCTGGGACTATAGCCACCCGCCAGAATGCCTGGCCATTTTTGGCTGGGGCTGAGTTTAAACCCACCACCCTTAGTACATGGGACCCGCGCCCTACCCACTGAGCCACAGGAGCTGCCCAGCTCTTCTTTCTTAAAACCGGTAATCTTCCCGGGCTCTGTAACTCAGTGAATGGCTCTACCATCCATCTTCCAGTCACTAAGCCATAAACTTTAGAAGCTTTGACAAAGTTCCTAATCTTCACTATCTCTAAATAATTTTACTTTATAAACTCTTCAATTCTGGAATATCTGTACGTCTTTTCAGCTCCTCTGATTCTACTCTGGCCTAAACTGCCATTATCATCTAAACTAGTCTCCCTACCTAGTATTCAATCATGTCCAACTCAAACAGTCTTTTCAAAAGTCAAATTTGATCATGTCAATCCCCTGCTTATGATAGATATTTTAAATAAAAAAATCTTTAACAAAGCCTATAAGCCATTCCTCTCTCTCCAGCCATACTCTTCCCTTCTTCCCTTGTTACCAGTGCTCTAGGCTAGGCCTTCTTTCAGTTTTCATTCCCTTGCACCACAAGGTCTTTGCATTTGCAGTCCCACTGCCTCACAGGTCTTTCAATTTTTAGGTGAAAGATCAAATCCTCAGGTAAGTTTCCTAACCTAACACCCTCCCCAAAGTCCTCCTACACACATGTATTTCAGAGCATTAAGAACTATATTAAATTATAGTTTGTAATCGAACACTTATAACTAAAAAATTATGTAAACTGTATACTGGAAGTCCCCAAGCTTTTTGGCACCAGGGATGAGTTTTATTTGAAAAAATCTGAATACAAATTTTTCCATGAATGGCAGTGAGTGGGTCATTAGATTCTCATGAGGAGTGTGCACAACCTAGATCTCTTGCATGCCCAGTGTACATTAGGATCTCTGTTCCTAATGCTTCCCCTGATCTAACAGGAGGTGGCACTCAGGTGGTGATACAAGATGGGAAAGTGGCCGTAAATACAGATGAAGCTTTACTGGCTGGCTTCCTGCTGTGTGGGCCGGGTTCCTAACAGGCCACTGGACCATACCAGTCCACAGCCTGCCTGGAGGTTAGGGAATGTAGGTATATACTATGAAAAACACTGACAGATTTAAAGGTAATAAGTAACATTTAAAAATTCACTACTTTGTGAAAACAGCAAAGTTAATTTTATATTTCTTCTCCATAAAAAAAAAATTCAGTGAACTAGAGCAGCGCTGTCCAACTGAAATACAAAAAAATCACAAATGTAGTTTAAAATTTTCTAGGAGACATATTAAAAAAATAAACAGATGAAATGTAATTTTTTACTTAACCCCAAATACCTAAAATATTATTTTAATATGTGATCAATGTAAAATAGATATATTTCACATTAGTTTTTTGAAATCTGCTGTGTATTTTATACTTAAAGCACATCTTTAATTTCAACTAGCTTCATTTCAAGGTCCACAGTGGCTATTGTTTATTATTTGGACAACTCAGTCCTAGAAAATAAAATTGTATTTCTTGTACTTTAAAACTTGCTAACAGAATCAGTTACTTTAAAAAGAGCATGGCATTAAGCCAGTTTAACCTCATCCAACAAGCACACATAGCATGTTTCAACCCTTCAAAAACTTTATACAAATATTCCACAATGCTAGAAAGCATAAATCCAAAATAAAAATTCAGGTAATTTTTAAAACCTACATATTTACTGATCGCCTAAGGAAATTACAGAGACAGGTACTCAACCACTATTGAAATGAGTGATTTTATTATAATCTCTTGGAAAGCAATAGGCTTTCCCTTTTATTTAGTAACTCCACTTGTAAGACTTGATCCTGTGGAAATGACCAAAGACAAGGTCAAAGATTTCTGTACAAGCCTGCTTACCAAGATGCTTTTCTATGATACTATAAACTGGAAAAACTCCATCAGTGAGAAAGTCAACAAAGATAACATGAAACTCTCATGATGGCATTCTACACAGCCATTAAAAATCATGTATTTAAGGAATAGTTAATAACATGAAGAAATGCTCACAATAGTTAAATAAAAGAAAAATCTAGGTCATATGTGTATGACATACTCACATCTCTAAAACTGAGGGGAAAAAATGTTAGCAGTTTTCTGTTTGTGCAGCATGATGACCAGTAATTTTTACCCGTATTCTAAACAAAAGATCACATTTGATTTGAAGAAGAAAAATGTTGAAAATGAGAAAACAATTTATGAAGGAGAAAATCTGAAATAGAAAGGACTTAACTGACAGGAAATGGTAGGCACTGAAGATAAAGCAGGGTCCACTGTCAAGAAATAGTAAGATACAAGAACAGTTTGGCATAGGACATATGAAGGGATTAGGGCATAGGCAACAAACTAGAAACATAGGCTGTGAGGACCTTGAATTCTATTCTATCACTTCTCATCAGCTGCTACTACCAACGTAGTTCAAGCCACTACCATCTCTTTTTAGCTGTATCTCCCTAATCCCCTCCTAATATCTTTCTGCCTCCTGTCTTGCACTCCTATAGACTATTTTTTGTACAGTAGCCAGACAGACCATTTTATTTATTTATTTATTTATCGAAACCGAGTCTCACTTTGTCACCCACAGTAGTGTGCTGTCAAATCACAGCTTACAGCAACCTCAAACTCTTGGGCTCAAGTGATCCTCTTGCCTCAGCCTCCTAAGCAGCTGGAACTTACACATGTCTACAACGCCTGGCTATTTTTAGAGATGGGGTCTTGCTTAGACTCTAGCTTAGTTAGGCTGGTCTTGAACTCCTGTGCTCAGGCAATCCACCTGCTTCAGCCTCCCAGAGTGCTAAGATTACAGGCATGAGCTGCCCTGCCCAGCCTGACAGACCATTTTAAACACAAGATTATCTCACATCTTTACTCAAAAATCCAACAATAGCTTCCAGACTCACACAGTATAAAGCCTAAATCACTAGAATTTCGATAAAAAACCTACAACACTGCCCCCTCACCCTCTAACTTTGATCCCATTTCCTACTACTCTTCTACCTGTTCACTTTATTCTAACCACACTGGACTTCCCCACGACAATTCCACAAACATTCCAGGCATGCTTCTTCCTCTACTACTCATTCCCTTATTTGCCTTCCCCACCTTCAAGTTAAAGCCTTTTCCCCACTCCCCCCCACCCTCACCCCCGCTCTATATATAACAGCAAGCCCCATCAATGTCCCTACTCCTGGCTCAAATTAAAAAAGTTGGCACTCTTCTATTCCCCAAAAGTGACTCTATTTTTCTGATGATGACACTTAACGTTACCTGCTATCTTACTGCTGTTTTGCTTGTCTGTCCCCAACACACAAAGAAACTAGGGAAGTTTTTCTTGTTTATTCATTTCAGTACCCCCAGCACCTACAAGGCGTCCTGACACAGAGCAGGTGCTAAATCAGTATCTGTAGTATTAATGAAAGGAAGAGGATTATCATGATACTAGTAGGTATTTAATTGAAATGGTTTATGGAATACTATAAATATTTACATAAACAGAACCCACAGTGAATTTATTCTAATTTGCTGTGTAATTTGCCTCTGCTATTAACTAATATAGTGCTTGTGAATTAACCTTTAATTTATGAGCAATCCATCTTTGCAAGGCTTACTTTTAGGTTAGTTATTTGGAATAAGGGTGGTAATGACAATTACAGGATGGAATCTTAAGTCTCTATTTTCCTCCTCTTTTCACTTCTCCCAAACCAATGAACAATGATTCCCCACCCTCTCCCCTTCTCAACACTGAATAGTTTCTGACCTTTTCCCTTGCCCTTGGACTAGATCTAATCTCCAGATTTATGAGCCCCTAACCTACGGTAAGGCAAGAAATAGAAGCTACCAGCATGGTACAGGGCTGTTGAGATGGCTGGCAGCAACAGAGAAGAGCAAGGAAAGTTAATTCAGAAGAATCTGGAGAGACCAATAATTCTTAATTCAATTAGTTTTAACTGAGAAAATTCTTGTATTTTATAAAGGAAGTCAACACAAAATGACTCTAAATACTTCCCTGTTTTCTTTTTAAATACAGTGTTGATACTGTATGTTTTAAATAGCTTTTTTATTATAAAGGATTTCAAGCATACGGCAAAACTTAGAAAAAAGCCTTAAGAAATGAACAAGTACCCACCCCCAACCAGCTTTGTTAAATCTTAATCTCTTATCAAATCTGCTTCACGTTTATTTTAAAGACAGTAAAGGTGACTGCAAACTCATAGGACCCTCCCTAGATCTTTTATACCTCTCTAGTTCTCCAGAGGTAACTTTTATTCTGACTATGTATATATCATTCCCATGCATGTTATTGTATTTCTGCTACATATTCCACAAATTGTAGAAAATATGCAGTGTGGTTTTACAAGTTTTAAAACTATACAAATGTTATATTCTGGCTCTGTCACTTACTAGCTGTTTGACCTTAGGTTACTTAATATTGTTGTGCCTCAGTTTCCTCTGAAAAATGGAGGATAATACTACCTATTACCCTATGGGGTTGTTGTGAGGATTAAATGAGTTAATATTCTGTACATAAAACATTTTAAAAATTATTTGCTCATAGGAAGCAGTATATATATCAGTGTTAGCAATTATCATATAATGCTACAAAAGGACCCATAATTGTTTGTCTATATACTCATGGAGAAAAGATTATCAAAATTACCTGTAAAATTCAAATAATGTCAGATATTTTCACAATTGCACAAAAACCAAAAATAAAGTCTGGAAAGGTTCACTAGCCTACTTAAAGAGGAACTGAAAGT
The DNA here is from genome assembly GCA_963573935.1 of Arctocebus calabarensis. NCBI lineage: Eukaryota > Metazoa > Chordata > Mammalia > Primates > Lorisidae > Arctocebus > Arctocebus calabarensis. The sequence goes on from CAUYON010168167.1 coordinate 9,483, forward strand.
GCTTAGAGAGAAAACGCCTTTATTTTTAAATTTACAAACTGTAGGTAACTTTAAATTAGAATATAAACATTTTACTTAAATAATTTATGGTAATTTAAAAATATCTAAATACTTTATGCTCACCTTTTGAGACTGGGAGAAGTTGGGAGAGACGGGGCAATCCTTCAATGAGATGCTATTCAAAGACTTCTTTGTTGAGGAAGGCACTTTAGATTCCACACAAAACAAAACATTATTTGGTACTCAAATTTCACTATTTTTCTGAACTAGTTTTTTCACTAACTATAAGCAGAATAAATTAAAATTTAAAACCATGCCTTATAATAGGATTCACACAGATTATACTATTTTTATTAAGATAATTAGATTCTGCAAAATTTATCAATGCAGTTATTGACACATTATCTTTGTTTTGACATAGGAGTATTTACATTAACAGTCAAAAGATCAAAAAAAACCAAAACTTAAATGCCCTACATATTATGTGAATTCCAGTGAATTTCTTCATATTTTAAAGATTTAAAAATATGTATGTACTTTGAAAATCAATTATATCTAGTTTGATACACAGAGGAACAACTAGATCTAATGAGTATCTACTAGGTGCCATTTATTGGGCTAGACACAGAATCTTTCAATCCAAATGCCAATATCTTTATGGACAAAACTTAGAAGACTATCACAGATACTCTGAACAAATATACTTAGGAAAAGTATTAAAAATGACTACAAAAGCCAACATTTAAACCAGAAAAGCATACAAGATATAGGCAACCGTGCTAATTATATGAACACAATAGTGCTGAAACATTTGTTGCCCCTAGAGATTAGCATATATGTTCATATCTAAGAGGATAACTGAAAACAAGCCAATGTACCACCAAGGGTAACTCTGTGTAGTCCTCCCCCCCCCACAAAAAAAAAGTCTAGTAGCCAGTGGAAGAAAGATTTATACCATAGGAAAAGTTCAAAAGTAAAGTTCTACTTAACTTCTCCTAAAGCAAAAACTTTGAAAAGAACCATTACTTTTGTTCACCGTCCCCCGTAAAATATTTACGTGTATGCGTCAGTCCCCTCCCTCAGCCCCAACATTAGATTCAGTAAAACCAAAGTATAACTTGTATAAACCAACAAGAAAAAAAACTAGTGATTCCCACTACTTTCCCAATACAGCAAGAACCCTACCAACGCTCACCCACAATCTGCCCTTGCCCCAAGCAAATCGCAGCACCTGCCAAGCTAGGCGCTTAAATAATAAGGGAACAACTTTTCGAACGCAATCTGGAGAGGAGACGCAGATAATTTCTTGAAGAGTGCAAGAAGGCAGCAGAAAAGATACTCTCAAGAAAGAATGCATAAGCTTTGGGGCCGTCTCCTCTGCCTGTTGGAGCATTCAAAATTCATTTCCTTCGGAGACCCTGGGAAGCAGCACACTCCGGTCTCCACTGGCCTCGGGCCTCGGCAAAGCAGGGAGTGTTTACACCTGTCACGAGGGTGGAGGAGGAAGAAAGAGGAAGCCTAAGCAAAGCCCCAAACTTCTCAACAGCTCCCAGGAGAAAGCAACCAGCGTGGAGCTTTGGATAGGAGGAAGAGAAGGGACAGGGTGAGCCGGCTGGGGACGGAACGGCTCACACTTGCCCGACCGGCGGCGGGATGGCAACAAGGGGGCCGTGCGCTTCTGGTGCCGCCAGCGGTATTCTCGTACCCGCGACAGAAGAGAGCAGAGCCAGAGCCCGGAGTCCGCAGGCCTGGCTCCGTCCTCGCAGCCCCCGGCTCCGCGGGAGGCAGGTGCTCCCGGCCCGGGTGAGGGTCTCGCTGGTGGACCGGGCCCGCTCCCGGCACCGTCTTTCCCACGCGTGGCTTGAGGAGAGGAGCGGCGGCGCTTACCTGGCTCGTTCCGGGCGGCCGCGATGGGCATGGCTCAGGGGCCCGGGGAGGAACTGGCTCCCCGGGGAAGGACCGTATATTCCGACGCGGAAATGGTGAGAGCGGAAGGCCGGCTGCTTACATCCCTGTCAGCGCAGCAGCGCCATGAACGCCCACCCGGAGTTTCAGCGCTGCCGCAGGACCCCCATCCTACTACCCTCCGCCCTCTTCCGCCGCCGCCGCCTCCACCTCCTCCGCGGAGACCCCCCGCCCACTCCACACACGCTCCCATCATGCAGCGGGCGAACCGCTGCTGCCTATACGTCACTTCCGGGCGCAGGTGGCTAGGTCGGGACCGGGCGCTGGTGGGTGCTGGAGGGTGGGGGAGGACACTCCAGGGGGATTAGTGTCACCGAAAGCGTACCCTTGCGCAAGCGCTGTCGTGCAGAGCTTCCGCCGCCATTTTGGGTGCGGGCAAACTGCCCTTTCCTTTGACATCCTAGTCATTCAGCTGTGGAGAGATAAATGACTTCTTGCACTCCGCCGTCGGCTGAGGCGGCGCTCCCGGCGAGGGACAGGTGCTCCTTAGCTGGTTAACGTTCAACTCAGGACCAAGTTAAGTCTCTCGCTCTCCAAATAAAATTGCAAAGGTTTGGAAGTACAGAACTGTATCTTTACCAAAAACCTGCTGAGGAGCGTTCATCAGCTTGCCCTTTTCACCCCGATAAACGACGTTTTTCATTTACAGTCTAAGTTCCTTCCTCTTTTTTATTTAAGCCGATAGATGAGGAAGCTGATATTTAACGAATAACAGATGTGATAAATCGAATTTAAGGGGAGAAAGCAACTGCCGCACTGATAAATCGTCGAGACCAACACCAAAACAACATTTTGGAATTTGACTAACGGTGTTCGTTTCTCGTAGATCCGTTTGGAGACTATCCAATGAAGATAAAGAAATGAAATCAACTTCTGCATTCAAATGCATTTTTCTAACAGAGGTCATAAACGGATTTTGTTTCCATCATCAGTCCTGAGCTGTTGATGATTTGAGTTTTTATAACATTTCCCCTCCTTTATCGTGAATATCTGTTAGAATACCGGCCACTGTGAAAATCAGACTACAGGATTATATTCCTACATGGGACGATGAGCCCGGGGTCCTACCCTGCAAATGACGATCCCTCATTCTGTCCACATTGCTAAACCTCTGCATCCGTAATATGAAGAATTTTAAACAGGTCCAAAGCAGCAAAGCTCAGTAGCTATGCGAAACAAGGAGGATGGAAAACAACCCTCTCAGCCACAGAAAAGTGTTCACCCATTTGAGTGAAGGAATTATACAAATCAGGGGAAAGATAAGGACAATAGCAGTTCATCATGGTTTATCCCGCCTCTGCAATGTTCTAGACAAATTAACTTGGGGTGCTAAAATAGAGCTGTTTCTTTACAACTCAATAGCTCTAAGATTTACAGAGACTGCATCACTTGAAGTTGGAGTACCAATTGGTTTGTAGTGACGCTGAATTTTTTTTGTTTTTACTGTCTCGAAAATCTATATGGTTTGTCGAATTGATTTCTATTGTATTTTGCCCCCTGCTGGTTTAGCTTTCACGCAAGCTTGAGTATGTGTGTGCGCCGTGAAAAACTAGAAATGAATTGTTTTTAGAAGAACACGTTTGTTTTTATTTGATAGCTCTACTGAACAGAAATATCAATATAAGGACATATGACAAGATCATAAAGCAGACTCTACACTAAGAAAAAAAATTTTTTTTTGAGACAGAGCCTCAAGCTGTCACTCTGGATAGAGTGCTGTGACATCACAGCTTACAGCAACCTCCTACACTAAGAAATTTTATGTTTAAACTAAAATAATGAATTTAAACATGAAAACATTAAAAAGAAAACCCTGCTTTGGAGAAATCTACATAAGATAAAATTACAAAATTATGATTTTGGTCAGGTAAATGTATAAGCCAATCCTATTTTCTAAGGACAACAATTCAAAAATCAGCCTCCACTATTGTGATATGGAAATTGTGTAGCTATTTGGCCAACACACTTGTGAGTGCAATCAACCAACATGTAACTGTTAATCTCACATGTAATTCTGAGGACAGTATACTAATGGTTACAAAATTGTATTACAAAAGGAAATTCTTTGCATGTATATAAGATGATGAAATCTATGGGAAATGTAAAATTCATTGCATTTGGAGCCAATGATAGTACTGGCTTTGTTTACTTTTAAAAAATTATGACCATAACTGCATTATCTAAGGTTTGGCATCAAGGAAAAAAACCAAAAAAACCCCATCAGTTATCATGTTTTGTATTTCTAGTTTTTTCCTTCTGTGTAGACTTTTTACAAAGTTTTAATCATAATGTAAATTTTGTATTTCTTTTCTTCCTCATCTTATATTGAAAGCATTTCTCTTATCATTTAATACCTTACAAAACCTTAACTTTAGTTGTCTATGTAGTAGTCAATGGAATGGACATACCCTGACTTATCTATTACCCTATTGGTGGATATTTTCCACTATTACAAATACTACTTTGAGGAACATCTTGCCTGTGGCTCTGTTCAATTCTTGGAGGAACATCTTGCCTGTGGCTCTTTCTTCAATTCCCTAAAAATTTGCTATGAATTCAGAAGGCTATGAATGTTTGACACTTCATCACCTCCTAGAATTTTCCAAAAAAACTTTATATACTCTATACCAATTTAGAATGCCCTCTCCACCAGCCTTGGGCCTCGGCAAAGAAGGTAGTGTTTACACTGGCCGGTGAAGGCCGAGGCTGGTCCCAACCAGTAATATAGGAGAGTATTAATTTTACCACCTCCTCACTAGCAATAATTAAAAGAAAAAAGAAAAGATTGACTATAGTTGGGCGTTGTGGTGGGCGCCTGTAGTCCCAGCTTCTAGGGAGGCTGAGGCAAGAGAATCATCTAAGCCCAGGAGTTGGAGGTTGCTATGAGCTGTGTGACGCCTCGGCACTCTACCAAGGGCAATAAAGTGAGACTGTCTCTACAAAAAAAAAAAAAAAAAAGATTGACTAGACTAAAAAGTGTAAAGAACTTAATTTGTATTATATTGTATAAGAAACCAACAAACATGCAAGTACAAAATAGCAATCTGGTATTCTGGAAAGACAGTATATATAGGCCAAGATCTATGAAAGGCTCTTTTATCTCTATGATTTTGTATATATTACTTAACCTATCTTGACCTCAGTCTTCTTTTGTTCTCTTTTCTTTTTTTTTTTTTTTGAGAGTCTCACTATGTTGCCCTCAACATAGAGAGTGCTGTGATGTCACAGCTCACAGCAACCTCAAACTCCTGGGCTCAAGTGATTCTCTTGCCTCAGCCTCCCTAAAGCTGGGACTACAGGTGCCTGCCACAACACCCGGCTTTTTTTTTTTTTCCTTAGGACTGGGCCAGGTTTGAACCCACTAGTTCCAGTGCATGTGGCCAGTGTCCTAACCACTGAACCACATGCACCCTACTGTCCTTCTTATATGTCAAATGATAAAGTGCAAGTAGATCACAGGCTCTTAACCGTCTTAGGGCAGATAATTATTTGGCACACATATGTCTTTGAAACATGATGGAAGCTTTGGCCCTTTCTGTAGAAAATGCTAATACCCACAGACATGCAAATTTCTCAGACATTCTAGCACTCATGCATGGAAGAGGGTCTATGAACCACAGCTGAAGAAATCTACACCAGATGATCTCTAAGGCCCTTACTGTATTTAAACATTTACCTAAGATTTTTTAACTCTAAATATTTTCTAGCTAAAAAAGTTCTTTTTAGTGGATAAATAAATTGTGACATATTCATAGATCACTCTTTGTTTTTGACACAGAGTCTCACTAGGCTATAGTGTTGCCTAGGCTAGAGTGCTGTAGCATCAGCTTAGCTCACAGCACCCTCAAACTCCTGGGTTCAAGCAATCCTTCTGTGACGCCTCGGCACTCTACCAAGGGCAATAAAGTGAGACTGTCTCTACAAAAAACAAGTGTGACTGTAGACGAGATGCCTGCTACAACACCTGGCTAACTTTTCAATTTTTAGTAGAGATGGGGTCTTGCTTTTGCTCGAGCTGGTCTTGAATTCCTGAGCTCAAGCAATTCTTCTGCCTTGGTCTCCCAGAGTGCTAAGATTACAGGTGGGAGCCACTCCACCTGGCACATAGATTGCTGTTGAGCACGTAGAAATAAACTAGACCTATAGGTAATATGGTTAGATTATAAAAGCCACGAAAAGTGAACGGAGTTTCAGAATGAGTAAAATCTGATATGGATTATATAATGTATGTGATTTTTAAAATAAACCAATACGTTATTTGTGTGTATAAATTTTTATAAGGCAGGAGACTCGCTTGAGCCCAGGAATTGGAGCTTGCTGTGAGCTGTAATGCCATAGCACTCTATCCAGGGTGACAGCTTGAGGCTCTGTCTCAAACAAAACAAAAAAAGAGTCCATGTGGAGACTCCCAAGAGAGTTCTTCAGCTCGGGTCCTGTGGCTCAGTGGGCTAAGGCACCAGCCAGGTACACCTGAGCGGGTTCGAATCCAGCCTGGGCCCGCCAAACAACAATGATGGCTGCAACCAAAAAATGGCCGGGTGTTGTGGTGGGTGCCAGTAGTCCCAATTACTTGGGAGGCGGAGGCAGGAGACTCGCTTGAGCCCAGGAATTGGAGGTTGCTGTGAGCTGTGATACCACAGCATTCTATCCAGGGTGACAGCTTGAAGCTCTGACTCAAAAAAATGATAAATTTTTATAATAAAATATAAAAATATAGATGGAAAGGATACATACCAAATTCATTAGAGGCTAGTATGGGTCAAGAAGCACTAAAGAGAACTTCATCTGTAACTGCAATATCTTATATCTTTAAAAAAATCTAAAGCAGCTGTGCACTATGGCTTGTGCCTGTCGTTACATCTACTTGAGAGGCCAAAGAAGGAGACTCACTTGAGGTAAGGTGTTTGGGTCCAGCCTGGGCAATATAACAAGACCCTGCCTCTTTAAAAAAAAATGAAGCAAATGTATAAACAATTTACATTTAATTTTAAGTGGAGGGCATTTGTTATATAATTCTCTGACATGTTCTGTATTCTTTTTTTAAAAATGGTTAAAAAATAACTTTCAGAGAATAGTTTAAAACTATGACATTGTGAATGGCATTCTAGTGTTAATTCTATCTTATATTTATACAACTTTTCAAAGTGCTTTTGAATATGTTTTCTGATTTGCATACAGACCCATTACAGCCGATTAATACTATTTTTATAGAACACAAGATCACAGATTTTGAGATCAATACAAGTTTAAAAAGTTAGAGATGGAATTGGAATTACAATCATGTTCTCCTGATTCACATAGTCTCCTGATTCTTTCTCCCATCCATTTGGCCTTACTACTTTATAGAACTGTAATATTGTAACCCCTAAGTTTTCCTATAACTAAAGATAATTTATCTCATTTTGTCATGTAATACACTTTCTCCATTTTCTTCACATCTGAATTATTTTCTAATGGACTTTTTTCTCACAATGAGCCTGATTAATGAACTGAGTGAGCCTCCACTATTTTATAAAATACTATGTATATAAAATTTGAGCTAACGAAAAATTTGCTGAAAAAGTTAAAAATCATCCAGTCTAACAGCAGTCTCTTCCTCACTTCTTCCTCCAGTTTTCCAGATAAATTAATAATGCCCCGAAAGGTTGAATGACAATGATATCCTTTGTCATCTAGTTTATAGAGAAGTAGGTACTGGAAACCAGGTTTCATGTTCCTAAGCCACAGTAACTCCCATTTTCACCCCACATTATTTTGTGGGTTTTTTTTCACCAAAGCACATAAAAAATAAAAACCATTTGGTACCCAAATAAATGTGTTTTCTGTATGCTCACCAGGATGGGTCTATAAGATGTATTGAAGATAAACATTCATATGAGATATAAATTAGGTTAATCATGTAGAATAACAATACAAAAAGAAACTTGTTTTAAATAGGAATACTATTAAAATTTTTGTTGCCAATGTTTTTGTTGCTGATTTGATGGGGATTTCACCAGTTTACCAAAGTGTGATGAGCAACAGAAATTTTGTTTCTTAGTCATTCCCACTAGTCTTTTAGACTTGCTTATCAAGTTTATTGCATTACTAAAATTACTAAAATTATAATTTAATGTTGCTGTACTTTCTGGACTACTGGTTATCTAGGACTTTTTGGACAAATATTCAATATGTTAGGGCAAATATTGAATATTTAAGTATTCAATAGATCTTAACCTCTTAAGACACTATTAATTTCATTGGTAAAATTGGAGGGAAAGGTAGGGAAGAAACTGCTATTTGATTAGTTGATTCCTAAAGGTGCTGAACCTTTTTCACTAAAGTTTTGGAAGACTCAAATTCTATACACAAAGATTTATGCGGTTCTGTAGACCTTTTCAAGAATAAAAAATTTGAAGGATGGGCTCAGGTGGTAGGAACTGGCATGAACGCACAGCATTTAAATGAAGAACCCCTCCCAGAAAACATTTTTTAGATAAATTTAGATGTATTCTTTTGCCATGTGTATGGTATTTGCCCTAAAATAGCATTCCAACCCTTTGAAAAATGCAACAAGGTGCCATCTGGGAAGGAGAGAACAGTCCCCACTAAAAACTCAACCTGCCAACACCTTGATTTTGAACTTTCCAGCCTCAAGAACTCGACATGTACCCACCCATGGGTTTAGCCCAGTTGGAGCATGTAGATGGAGTGTTCTCTATAAAGGACTTTGCAGCCCAGCCTCTTTCCTGGTTCTGTGCAAAGCTTTGAAGGGCTCCTAATGTGCCCAAACTATTTGGTATCCAAATAAACGTGTTTTGTGTATGCTCAGCAGAATGGGTCTATAAGATGTACTGAAGATAAACATTCATATGAGATATAAATTAGGTTAATCATGTAGAATAAAAGTACAAAAAGAAACTTGTTTTAAATAGGAATACCATTAAAATTTTTGTGTGTCCTAAAATAATTTCTGTCCTGATTGCAGAAATGATTCCATTTTCAGCCTGCTCCATTGTGAAATTCAGGCAGATCATGATCTTATGAGCAACTTGTCTCCCTGGAGAAAAATCTTATCATGGAGGAGACTGGCCTCAGGGCACTGTGAGGCAGTCAAGGATGACTCTCTTTCTAATTTTGTCTTTATTTCAAGGTGAATAAAGGTGGAAACTTTGTTGTGAGTCATGAAAAAAAAATATATTTTTAAATTAAATATATCATTAAAATTAATTTCACCTTTTTTCCCTTTTAGAGCATATAGGTACTAGAAAATTTTAAATTACTTATGTGGCTTGTGTTATATTTGTGGAAAACCTCTATCTATCCTTAACTTTGCTTAGTAGTAGGGTCCAGGGAAATACAATCCAGGTAGTTTTCATGCAAATTTTACGGTTATGGGAGGACAGAGATATCTGTTTTATTGATTTCTGTATTCCCAAATTCAAGAACATGGCTTGGCATATGGTTGATGGAAATAGATATTTATTTAACAAATAATATTCCTTTGACTCAGTAGAATAAGTAGTTTCAGAAAGAAAAAAATTTTAATGTAATTTTTAATAGCTTTCTTGTTTTTTATTTTCTTTCTTTCTTTTTTCTTTTTTGAGACAGAGTCTCACTCTGTTGCCCTAGGTAGAATGCCATGGGCTCACAGCAACCTCAGTCTTCTGGGCTTAGGCAATCCTCTTGCCTTAGCTTCCTGAATAGCTAGGACTACATAGGTGCTTGCCACAATGGCTGATTAGTTTTTCTACTTTATAGTAGAGGCAAGGTCATGCTCATGCTCTGGCTCAGGCAATCCCTCCACCTGGTCCTCCCAGAGTGCTAGGATTATAGGTATGAGCCACTGCAGCTGGCCTTTAATAGCGTTCTTGAAGCTTTTCTGTATCAGGTCCTTAATGGTTTTATAGTTTTCTAGGTATAATATCAATTTATAATTCTATCTTTGATTATTTTTGAAACTTTTTTTACTCTGTCACTCTGGGTAGAGTGCCATGGCATTATAACTCATAGAAACCTCAAATTCTTGGGTTCAAATGATTCTCTTGTCTCAGCCTCCGGAGTAGCTGGGACTACAGCCACCGCCACAATGCCCGGCTAGTTTTCAATTTTATTTTTTCTATTTTTAGTAGAGATGGGGATCTCACTCTTGCACATGCTGGTCTCAAACTCCTGAGCTCAGGCAATCCACCTTCCTCGGCCTCCCAGAGTCCTAGGATTACAGGTGTGAGACATTGCACCGGGCCTATTTTTGTAATTTGTCTTTTAAAATTAATTGAAAGTTCATTGTTAACACCTTTATGCACTCAGCACTGTGCTGAGGAATTATAAACAGGCCTTGGCTCTTGCCTAGAAACACAAGAGTTTACAGTCTAGTTAGGGAGATAAGACCCATACACATGTACCTGAGATAACTGATACCTTGAAACTTCTATCAAGGAGAAAATTCTATCAATTGGAGAAAATTTGGATGCTACACAAGACTGACTATAAAAGTAATCAGTTCAGAGAAGAACATCTGCTGAATGGTTGGGTAATGCGTCACATCAGATATCTGTTTGTTCCAGTGTTTCTGGTCGGTTCTCCAGAGCAGGACTTCTGCAGGTTCCTTAAAGACCCCGGCATTAGACCCTGCCCTGCTGTCCCCTCCAAGCACCAGTACTTCCTCATGGGGGTGTTCAGAAGGGGCTTCTCCCAATCCTGTGTTGATCCACTGAAGTATGGCATGTCTAGGCATCGTTCCCATTTTGCGACTCTTGTATTATCTCTGGCTTCTTTGGAACCTAGGAGCCTGTGCATTTACTTAAATAATTTAGAGATAATCTTCCCATTGTTATTTCTCAGAGGCCCCCCACTTTTTCCTCAATGTCTTTAACATGTTCCATGTTCTTCTACCTCAGAGCTACTCTCATGGCTACCTCTTCTTCAAGTCCTTATTCAGGCAAGGAATTCAGCAGTGGCCCCCTGAAGAGTACCAGTGCACTTCCTGCTGCCCTCTGGAGACAGATCAGTGCTGTGGATCAGCAGGCCAAGCTGCTCCTGGCCCTGAGCTAATGCTCCTTCAAAGTTGCCCCTCAGACTCCTCTGAGGATGTCCCTCACATAGCCTGAGATGCTGACATTCTGGTGGCGGCTCCCTGCGGTCAGAAAGAAAGGCAGCTTGATATAGAGACAGAGGATTAACTTTGAAGTGGGACAGTCCAACATGTGAACCCCAGCAACATCATATAGACCTTGCCAAGAACTTCACTCAATTGCAAAATTCAAGATAGTTGCTGCTGCCTCACGGAGTTGTTATCCAGATGAGAGGAACTGATGTAGGTAAAAGACTCCATTATAGAGCTTGGCATTAGTTTCTTAATGGAAAACCCTATTGTCACTTAATTAACCCTTCCATGGACCAGTGATTCTCAACTGAGGGCAATTTTGACACAACCCCCCTCCCTGACAACCTGGCAACATTTGGAAATGTCTGGGAACACTTTTGGTTGTCACAAATGGGTAGGGGTGCAGCTGGCTTCTAATAGGTAGAGTTGAAGGATGCCTGTAAACATCTTACAATGCACAGGCAGCCCCTACCAAAAAAAAAAATTATCATCCCAAACATGTCAGTAGTGGTTTTCAGAGATTGGCTTTCCAGAGATTGTCAGTGTCGAGGCCTCCCGCTGCCATTTTCAGCCTCTAATGTTGTGTTAGAACTATACAGACAATATTGCTGGCACCTGGCCTTGAAGCCCATATGAAGTCACTAGACCCTAAGTTCTTACAGCTCTGTGGGTCCCATGAAATAAATGTTACTATACTATAGTGTGTTCCCTCTTAGGAACCTGCAATTGGGCAGAAGAAGCCTGTGCAGGGACTATGCTGGAAGCTTCCTCTGTGGGGCAGAGAGGAGTCTTTTTCTCAGATTCTGGTCAGAACAGGGAGTGGATGGCTGCTCTTCATTAATGCCATGAAGACGAGTGTGTCCCCTCTTGGGTGAGGGATACAGCCCAATGCTAAGGGCTCAGAGGCAGACAGCATCCTCAGGGAGCTGGTTATCACTTTTCTTCACACCTTTAGTCCCCTTGTGACCCTGTCTAAAATGATTTTGCCTTATCTAGCCTGGTAGGTTTTATTTTTGCTTAACCCTCTATGCCCTAACTAAAAGACCAAGACAGGGGAACACAATGAGCCTGCCAATGTGAAGTACACAGATCACAGAAGTACACAGTGTTCTTGCCAAACGTATTTAACCTGAATCTAAATCAACCTTTAAATCAGCTTTCAGTTTATAGAAAATAATGGAGGAAAAAAATTAAATGTCCCTACAAGGAAGAAATCATACAAATCAAATATCTGGATTATTTTACAAGACAGATAACTTGGTCTTTTCAAAAGCGATATTCTAGATTAAAAGAGATTTAAGAGAAATAGAAATCAAGTGCAATGTATACTTCTTGATAGGATTCTCATTTGAGTAAACTATACATTGCAGGGATATTGAGGAAATCTGAATATGGACTGGCATTAATTAGTCTCGAGGAATTATTGTTAATTTCTAGATATAATAATGAAATTATGGATATGAATGAGAATGTCCTTAGTTTTTACAGATGGCTGAAATGTCGCTAAGTCTGAATAATATTTTTAAATAGTTTAGGAAAAAACCATATATGTAAAAATAAAAAATGGCAAAATACCAGCAATCATTAAATCAAATTTTTGGAGGGATATATTGGTGCTTATTGTACTATTCTTTCCACTTTTCTTCTGCTTTCAGTATTATTTTTTAATTTTATTTATTTTTTTGAGACAGATTCTCATTATGTTGCCCGTGGTAGAATGCTGTGGTGTTACAGCTCACAGCAACCTCCAACTCTTGGGCTTAAGCGATTCTCTCACCTCAGCCTCCCAAGTCCCAAGATGGGACTACAGGCCCCCAGCACAATGCCTGGCTATTTTTTTTTGCTGTAGCTGTCGTTGTTTAGCTGGCCAGGGCTGGGTTCGAACCCGCCAGCCTGGGTGTATGTGGCCGGCTCCCTACTCACTGAGCTACAGGCACCACTTACTTTGAGTATTTTTATAATGAAAAATGAAAGACTATTTAAAAATACCTGAGTATAGATGAGGTCTGAATTTATTTATTTTCAAATTGCTGCATTCCCTAGGCAGTCATTGTGAAATACAGTACATGTTTCTAATCCTGGAGCACATCTTATAAACAATGACCTTAAAAACCGTTTTAGAGATGCAGAAAAAGGAAAACAAAGCAAGTACAGCAACTTGTGAATCAATCGTAATTAGTTTAAGCCCTCTAATGTGCACAAATACAGTAGAATTACAACTCTACTCAAGTAGAAGTGGTTCTAATGTAGTGCTGGGAAGAGAACAGCAGGAATTACATTATCATGAGTCGTGTACTACTTAAGCGCCAGTTATCAGCTGAAGCCCTGTCTGTGACTTTCCAGTACTCTTCCCTCTACTCAGATTGCTCTTCTTACAGTGGACGTGTGTGTGTGTGTGTGAGAGAGAGAGAGACAGAGCGAGAGAGAGAGAACTCAGTACCTAACCCCCTTTCCTATGTTACAGAAAATCTTCAACTTACATGTACTATACTGTACAGTGGAAGCCTTTCTCTTAGTGTAAAAGCTGAAAATGCCAGTTTAGGAAATTAAAGATAGCTGGGGATTTGTTTTTTATTTTTGGCCATTTCTTGCATTGCGACATGGAGCTTATCTTTGCTCTTTAGTGTGTGCTGTGGTTAGGTTTGACTAATAGAATGAGTGGAAGTGGTGCTGTGTAACTCTCTAGCATTAGGAGATGGGAAGCTTTGACTTTGTTGCTTTGAATGCTCCCTCTTGGAAGGGAAACACTGTAAAATGCACAATTACCGGCTCGGTGCCTGGGGCTCAACGGGCTAAGGCGCCAGCCATGTACACCTGAGCTGGCAGGTTCGAATCCAGCCTGGGCCCGCCAAACAACAATGACAGCTGCAACCAAAAAATGGCCGGGCGTTGTGGCGGGCGCCTGTAGTCCCAGCTACTTGAGAGGCGGAGGCAGGAGACTCGCTTGAGCCCAGGAATTGGAGGTTGCTGTGAGCTATGATGCTACAGCACTCTCCCCAGGGTGATAGCTTGAGGCTCTGTCTCAAAAAAAAAAAAATGCACATTTACCCTCAGAGCACCATGCTGTGGAAGTCCAATCTATATGAAAAGGCCACAGAGGAGAACTGAGCTGCTCTGACCTCCCAGCCAACAGCCAGTCATATGAGTGAGCTAGCCATCTTGGACATCCCAAGCCAATGAGCCTTCAGATGGATTTTAGATCCAGTAAATGTCACTTGGAGCAGAACTGTCTAGTTGAGCCTAGTCAACATACAGAATACTGGGATATAATAACGGTTGTTGATGTTTTAAGCCACCAAGGTCATTTATTATGTACCAATAGATCATGGAAATAGTTGGATACCTACTTTCCTAGTTTCCTTTGTAGATGGATGTGGGCATGTGACCTACACTAAGCTGATGAGGTGAAAAGCTGCAAATTTTTTGCCATTCTTTGCATTGTGAGATGGTGGCTTTGGGAGCTAATGTCTTTTCTTTGATAGTGATGTTAGCAGTCTCAAAGACTGAATAGAGACAGCAGGGACTGATTGCTGTTTCATGTCCAGGGCCACTGGTATGGGCAATACCACTTTTAGCCATCTCCTCATCAGACCAGATGTGGTGGGAATTCAGCAGATGTATTTGGATGTGTGGACTCTGAGACTGGCTCTTGCATGATCCAGGAAGTTTTGTGACCTACCTACATCATTTTAATAATTTCTTTTCTGCTTAATCAGCCAATAGTGATTTCTGTTTCTTGTAACTTAGACTTCTGACTGGTACTTGTCTTCAACTAGCTGCCTCCTAAAATTCAAAGCTCAAGAGTTACTCCTTCTAGAAGCTTTAACCGACATCTCCCATTCACCACCTCCAAGTTTGTTGCTCCTCTTCTAAGCCACTGTAGAACCTTGTGTATATCTTTATTACTGCTTTTATCATATTCATTGTAATTTCTAATTTCCTAAACTGTTTGTGCCACTAGACTGATAACTTCAAAGGAAAGAACTGTATTTTTATCTCCATGTATGTAGTGCCTAGTATAGTGCTCATTTAACATTTGTCAAAAGAATTCATAATCAAATAAATGAAATTAATGATAAGATGTTAATTAATTGATTGAGACAAGGTCTCACTCTATTGCCCAGGCTGGAGTGTGGTGGTGTAATCATAGCTCCTATAACCTTGAATTCCTGGTTTCAAGCAATTCTCTCACCTTAGCCTCCCTAGTAGCTAGGACTATAGGCATGTAGTCCTGGCTAATATTTAAAAAAAATTTTTTTAGAGACAGGGTCTTACTATATTGTCCAGGCTGGTCTTGAACTCCTGGCCTCAAGTGAGTTCCTATCTCAGCCTCCCAAAGTGCTGGGATTGCAGGTGTAAGCCATTACTCTAAGCCCTTAGTATGCTTATAATAGCTACACAGGCATCATTTCAAAGGTTTTTTTGTATTTAGTATTTACATTTTTGTTATAACAGAACATCAATAAGGTCCTACTGACAATAAAAATAGAACAATATTTAGAATATTGCATTTATAAATATCACTGTAAATTCTTTGGATATTATTACTAATCTTAATGAATTTCTTCTCAGCCTAGTAACTGTTTCCCTTTTATGCACTGCCAGAAAATTTTTCACTTTTATTCCAATGATTACTTTTATTCTTTTTCATGTAAAAATGTTGACAATATGAGTTTTAAAAATCCACTAAGATGATATTCCCTAGAGTACTTTAGTCTAACTATTTGGAAGGAAGAGTTGTATAAGAAAACTCATTTTATTTATTTTTATTTTATATATATTTTTTGAGACAGAGTCTCAAGCTGTCATCTTGGGTAGAGTGCTGTGGCGTCACAGCTCATAGCAACCTCCAACTCTTGGGCTTAAGCAATTCTCTTGCCTCAGCCTCCCAAGTAGCTGGGACTACTTGTACCCGCCACAACACCTGGCTACTTTTTCATTGTAGTTGTCATTGTTGTTTGGCAGGTCCAGGCTGGATTTGAACCCGCCAGCTCTGGCATATGTGGCTGGCTCCTTTGCCACTTGAGCTACAGGCACCGAGCCAGAAAAAAACTCATTTAGAAGGAGATAATAGGTACATATAATGGTACTTTTCACCTATGATTTAGTGAATGCATGGAAAACATTTTATTTGAGAAGAGCATGGGGTTAAAAATGAGTGAAAACATTTGTCTAATCAAAAACACAGTTAGAAAATCAGGATTCACGCACTGCATCAGATTCTCCAGAATTGGGGCATTGACAGCTGTGTCATTCAGAGTTCCACAGGTGATGGTGACATGTATCAAAAGTTGAGAACTATTATGACAAGGGCTATTTATTTTCTTTTGTCTGTTAACTTATAATTTTACCATTTAACAAACATTCACTGGTATGTCAAGTCTCAATCCAAGGTGCTGGAGGGACATAAAGACGAATAAGATATTCTCTGTCCACCAAGAGTTTGCAGCTTAACCTCAGGTACGGGAAAAGGTGTTGCATGTGTTTTGTGCACTTTTCCATAGGTTCTATACTTAAGTAAAGCAATTCTTTATTTATTTAGAGACAGAGCCTCAAGCTGTCACCCTGGATAGAGTGCAGTGGCATTCACAGCTCACAGCAACCTCCAATTCCTGGGCTCAAGCGATTCTCTTGCCTCTGCCTCCCAAGTAGCTGGGACTACAGGTGCCCGCCACAATGCCCAGCCATTTTTTTGTTGGAGCCATCATTGTTTGGCGGGCCTGGGCTGGATTCAAATCAACCAGGTCAGGTGTATGTAGCTGGTGCCTTAGCCCGTTGAGCCACAGGCGCCGAGCCAAGTAAAGCAATTATTAAAAAAAAAAAAATTTGTGTGTACTTTATGGATCTGTGTGAGGCCTAGGTGACCTGCTGGTAAATAAAGTATTGAACACTGAGCTTGGGACTTCGTAAGTACCAGGAAACGTCAGTTATCGCTGAGGTGGTGGCAATTGCATTGTGATGAATCCTTACTGTCTGTTAGACTTGCTCTCTATGCCAGCTGCACGGAATTTGAAATAGACAGATCATGAAAAGATGGCATGCCTCTGAATCCTGTGTCCATCTCAGGGCTCCTGAGCACAGGTTCAAGTGGATCAGTGTTCCAGGTGATGCAAGATCCTCTCTGTGGTTCACAAAGCAGTTCCTGGAGTGGGGTGAGGCAAAGTTGAATTTTGTGTTGTGCTTGGGTCTAAAAAAGAACCTTTAAAATTCATACACTAAAGAATTGAGGTTGGTGGTTTCAGGCCTTGGAAGCGTTTATGAGAGTATTATGGTGCTTTTATCCTTCCACCAGTATTATACACATAGTGATGCTGAAATGTTTATCAGATGAATGAACACATATGACTTGAAAGCATCAGCAGTTTTAAGACCATATTGCCTTCCACATATAAATATCTCCATCCCCAGCAAGGCACATGCTGAGAGAATCCACATTATCTTGTGTAACTCGCAACGTAGTGAAGTGTTACTGCAACTAACCCTTGCCAGCTCCACCTCTCACTGATCAGCAATCTAGATTCCAGTCTAGGAAGAACCTCCAGTCATGCAGGTACCTGTCTTTCAGCCATGCAGAGCAATCTTCCCTGGTAAGGTGTCTCAAGACTCCCTTTGTTGACCCTGGTTTGTGGACCACTTCTGCATATGCTGGCTACCTTGGCATCTTTTGGGATACTTTAGCCAATGCAGCTGCCCCCAAATTCACTCTAAACACGGCTTCCAGAGTGATCTAGCTAAATTACAAATGTAATTGTGTCATTTTTTTTTTTTTTTTGAGACAGAGCCTCAAGCCGTCACCCTGGATAGAGTGCTGTGGCATCACAGTTCACAGCAACCTCCAATTCCTGGGCTCAAGCGAGTCTCCTGCCTTTGCCTCCCAAGTAGCTGGGACTACAGGTGCCCACCACAACGCCTGGCCATTTTTTGGTTGCAGCCGTCATTGTTGCTTGGCGGCCCGGGTTGGATTCGAACCCACCAGCTCTGGTGTATGTGGCTGGTGCCCTAGCCCATTGAGCCGCAGGCGCTGAGACATAATTGTGTCATTTATTACCAAAAATATGTTACTAGGTTCTCCCAGCCTGCCTGATAATAAAAACAGAACTCTTTTGCTGAGTAAATAAGGTCTTTCATAATGATGCCATCAGCTTCCTGTTGTGCTCCTGCTTCATATGCACTCAGTTAGTTGGAGCTTCCTGAACATTTTGCAAGCATGTGTACATTTTCTTTCATGATTCCCTCTGCCTAGAACACCCTTCCCTTTTCTATTTGGTTACTGACTAAAGTCCCACAAGACTTGCTCATATATCATCTTCTTTGGAAAGATTTTTTTTTTTGTCTCTCACTGGTCTGAAAAAGTCCTTTTTCTGTGCCTCAGAGCACGTTGGGTAGCACTCATTATGTGGCACCATAATAATTAAAGTCCTTGAGAGCAAATAAATATAGGATCAGGGAATATGAGATAGTGATGTTAACACAATCAAAATTAAACACACATGTTGGTAAAGTCCAGGGAACAATCAGTTTGTACCAGTGCTGCTCAAACTTCAATGTCACCTGGGGATCTTGTTAAAATGCAAGACCTGATTAAGTGGTCTGGGGTGGAACCTGAGATTCTGCATTTCTAACCAGCAGAATGTTGCCAGTGGTGCTGGTTTGAGGCACACACTGAAGTTACACCATGTTAAGGGCACTCTCCTAGGCGCTGGGAATTCTGAGAAGTTTAACATAAAACTACTTCTCACAAGGGGCTCATGGTCTAACTGAGAAACTAGGATACACACAAAAAGACAAATAAGGTCAGATAATACCATAAAATCCTACTTTTTTTTTTTTGAGACAGAGCCTCAAGCTGTCACCCTGGATAGAGTGCCATGGCATCACAGCTCACAGCTACCTCCAATTCCTGGGCTCAAGTGAGTCTCTTGCCTCTGCCTCCCAAGTTGCTGGGACCACAGGAGCCCACCACAACACCCGGCCATTTTTTGGTTGCAGCCGTCATTGTTGTTTGGCAGGCCTGGGGGCTGGATTTGAACCTGCCAGCTCAGGTGTACATGGCTGGCGCCTTAGCCCATTGAGCCACAGGCACTGAGCCAAGGAGTTGGTTTTTTGAAAAAATAAATAAAATAGATAAACCTTTGGCCAGACTAATCAGAAATAGAAAAGTAAAATCTCTAGTCACCTGAAGCAGAAATGATAAAGGAGAAATTACAACTGATGCCACAGAGATACAAGAGATCATCTCTGAATTCTACCAGAAACTCTATGCCCAGAAATTTGACAATGTGAAGGAAATGGATCAATATTTGGAATCACACCCTCTCCCTAG
>CAUYON010168170.1:0-42983 GCA_963573935.1 Arctocebus calabarensis
ATAGATTTAGAGTATACTCTGAAGCCTGGTAGCATGCTTCCACCTGATTTGTTTTTATTTCTGAGTAATGTCTTAGCTATTTGAGGTTTTTTCTGTTTCCATATAAAATGAAGTACTAGTTTTTCCAGATCTTTAAAGTAAGACAGAGGTGCTTTACTAGGGATTGCATTAAATCTGTATATTGCTTTGGGTTGTATGGATGTTTTAACAATGTTGATTCTGCCCAGCTGTGAGAATGGTATGTTTTTCCATTTGTTGACATCTTCAGCTGTTTCTTTTCTCAGAGTTTCATAGTTCTCTTTATAGAGATCTTTCACGTCCTTTGTTAGGTACACTCCCAGATATTTCATTTTCTTTGGTACTACTATAAAGGGAATAGAGTTCTTGAGTGTTTTTTCAGCTTGACTATTGTTGGTATATATGAATGCTACTGATTTGTGAGTATTGATTTTGTATCCTGAGATGCTGCTGTATTCCTTGATCACTTCTAACAGTTTTGTAGTTGAGTCCCTGGGGTTTTCCAGATATACAATCGTATCATTTGTGAAGAGTGACAGTTTGATCGCTTCTGACCCTATGTGGATACCCTTGATCACCTTCTCTTGCCTGATTGCAATGGTTAAGACTTCCATTACAATGTTAAAAAGCAGTGGAGACAGTGGGCAACTTTGCCTGATTCTTGATCTGAGTGGAAATAATTTCAATTTATGGGCTGTGGGTTTGCTGTAGATGGCCTCTGTTAGTTTAAGAAATGTCCCTTGTATACCAATTTTCTTAAGTTTTCTGATCATGAAAGGATGCTGGATGTTATCAAAAGCTTTTTCTCCATCAATTGAGAGAATCATAAGGTCTTTGTTTTTTATTTTGTTTATGTGATGAATTATATTTATAGATTTACGTGTATTGAACCAGCCTTGAGACCCTGGGATAAAACCCACTTGGTCATGGTGTATAATTTGTTTGATGTGTTGCTGGATTCTGTTTGCTAGGATCTTATTGAATATTTTTGCATCAATATTCATTAGCGATATTGGTCTATAATTTTCTTTTCTTGTTGGGTCTTTTCCTGGTTTGGGGATCAGGGTGACATTTACTTCATAGAACGTGTTGGGAAGTATTCCTTCTTTTTCTATGTTTTGGAAAAGGTTAAGTAATATAGGTACTAGTTCCTCTTTCAAGGTTTGGTAGAATTCTGATGTGAAGCCATCTGGTCCCAGACTTTTCTTTTTGAGGAGATTTTGTATAGTTGATTCTATTGCAGAACTTGATATAGGCCTCTTCAACATTTCCACTTCTTCCTGGCTAAGACTAGGAAGATAGCGTGCTTCCAAGTATTGATCAATTTCCTTCAGATTTTCATATTTCTGAGAATAGAGTTTTTTTTTAATATTCATTAAGGATTTTTTTAATTTCTGAGGAGTCTGTGGTTATCTTATCTCTGTCATTTCTGATTGATGAAATCAGAGATTTTACTCTTTTTTTCTTGGTTAGGTTAGCCAAAGGTTTATCTATTTTATTGACCTTTTAAAAAAACCAACTTTTTGATTCATTGATCTGTTGTAGAATTATTTTATTTACAATTTCATTTAATTCTGCTATAATTTGGTTATTTCTTTTCTTCTGCTGGTTTTGGGATTGGAGTGTTCTTCCTTTTCTGGTTGCTTGAGATGTCCCATTAAGTTGTTGGTTTCTTCTCTTTCAGTTCTCTTGAGGAAGGCTTGCAATGCTATACATTTCCTGCTTCAGACTGCCTTTGCAGTATCCCACAGGTTCTGGTAGTTGGTGTCTTCATTATCGTTTTGTTACAAAAATTTGGTAATTTCCTTCTTAATCTCATCTTGGACCCAACTATCGTTCAGCATAAGGTTGTTTAGTTTCCATATTTTTGTATGATATGCAGATTTCTGTTGTTCAACTTTTGTTCCATGGAGAAGATGCAAGGAATAATTTCTACTTTTTCAAAGTGGTTGAGGTTAGACCAGTGACCTAAGATGTGATCAATTTTTGAGTATGTTCCATGGGCTGATGAGTTGAATGTGTATATAATTTTGTTAGGATGAAACGTTCTGTAGATGTCTATTAAATCCAATTGTTGAATGGTTAATTTTAAGTCTAACATTTCTTTGCTTAGTTTCTTATTGGGGGATCTATCCAACACTGCCAAAGGAGTGTAAAATCTCCGATTATTATAGTGCTGGAGGAAATCAAGTTGCTCATGTCTGTTAGGGTCTCTCTTATAAATTGAGGAGCAATCTGGTTGGGTGCATAAATATTAATAATTGAAACCTCATCATGTTGAGTGTTTCCCTGATTTTAGAATTCTTTGGTGTTATCTTTTGACTGTCTGTTAATTGGCTGGTGAATGTTTTTGAATGTATTTTTCTCTAAATTTTGTAAAGTATACACTTTCTAATTGCTTGTGCATTTGAGAAGTGTTCTCTGCTGATTCTCTCTAAGAATTTAAGAAACACTTTTTATTATTGACTTTTAAGGGTTCTTTATATGTTCTGGATATTAATTCTTCATCAAACACATGATTTGCAAACATTTTTCCTCAGTCATTGGTTTGCCTTTTCATTTGTGTTTAAAAGAGCAGAATTTTGTGGTTACATTGAATATATCACTATTTTTTCTTACCTTTTGTGCTTTTTGGTCCTATCTATAATATCTTTGCCTACCTGAAGTTTTGATAAATTTTATCTTTAGGTCTATGATGCATTTTGAGCTAATTTTGCATATGAAATTAAATAAGACCAAGGGATCATTTTTTTCCTGTCTGCATACATGTTCTTGCACATTAGTTAAAAAGACTGTTCACTTTTCCATTGAATTATCTTTTCTCTTTTGTGAAAAATTGGCCGTAAATGTATGAGTCTGTTTCTGTCATCTGCTTTCTGTTCCGCTGTGCATGGACGTATCCTGCACAGTACCCAGTGGCTTTGTTACTGTGGCTTTACTAAAGTCTTGATGTCAGAGAGTATAAACCCTCTAATGTTTTTCTTCTTTTTAAAACTGATTTTGGCTAGTCCATATCTTTTTAATTTTTATACAAATTTTAGAAACAGCTTGCCAATTTCTGCAAAAAAGACTTGCTAACTTTTTGATTGATACTGCACAGAATATATAGATTAAGTTAAAAGGGATGGTTATTTTAACAATAGTGTCTCCCAATCCTTGAACATGGTATATCTCTTCATTTATTTAGGTTTTCTTTAATTTCTCTCACCAGTTATATATATATAAATATATATATATACACATATATATTACATGTATTTGCACATATTTAGTTAAATTTATCTCTAAATATTTCATGTTCTTTGATGCTATTATAAGTGAAATTTTAAAACTTAAATTTAAATTATTAATTAAAGCAATTAATGTATATGAAATACATATGATTATATATAACATATAAAGTATGATTATAGACACTTATATTATTAAATAGACTACATATAGTATAGTGTATCAATAGATATAGAAATATATGTTACACATAGTATACAGAAATACAATTGATATTTTTTATTGGCCTTGTATTTTTTGACCTTATCAATATGCTTATGTTCTTGGGACATGGGTTTCTCTCTCTCCTTCCCTCCCCTTCCCATCTTCCTCTTGCCCTGTCTCCTTATTGCTTTGATTAGGATGTCCAGCACAATGTTTAATGTAAGTGGTGAGAGTGGGAATCCTTGCTTTGTTCCCAATCATAGATGGTAAGTTGTTAAATCTTTTGTCATTAAATATGATGTGAGCTGTAGGGTTTTCATAGGTGGCCAGTGTTATCTTCCTACTGAACAAGATTTTAACTTTATTCATTTTAATCTACTCCAACTCACTAACTTTTCTTTAGTGCTCAGTGTTTCGTGTTTATTTAAAACATATTTTCTATCTTTAAACCATAAGGATAATCTTCTATGCTGTTTTTGAGAAGCTTTATTATTTTTCCTTTTTATTTAGATCCACAGGCCATCTGAAAATACATATTTTTCTCTCCACAGTGTGTGGTATGACTGCTAAGTCAGGACTTATTTTTTTTTCCACGTAGATATACGAGTGATGCAGTGTCATCTATTAAACAGATTAAACTTTTTTCACTTTACCTTAGTGTATGTCTGTCTTAAAACCAGTGACCACAAATGTGTGGGTCTCTTTGTGCACTCCCTGTTCTATTCAAATGATCTCTTTGTCTATCTGAGTGCCAATACTACACTATTTTAAGTAAAGCAGCTTATAAAAGGCTTGATGGGTGGTAGAATATATCTGCCAACTTTACTTTTTTTCTACAATACTGTCTTGGCTCTCCCTGGGCTTTTGTCTTTCCATATAAATATTAAAATCAACTTGTCAGTTTCCACACAGGAAAGACTTAAGATTTTGATTTGGATAACATTACATTTTAGACACAATCGTAACCTTGATTCACACTGTACAAAAGAAATGGCTGTAACCAAAACATTTGTGCCTCTGTAGCATTCTGAAATTAAAAAAAAATTGATAATTTTATAGTTTTTTTTTTATTAAATCATAGCTGTGTACATTAGTGCAATCATGGGGTACAATGTGCCCCACAGTCCACGTTATTCACAAAGGTCTTTAAGAATTTCTCTCACTAATGTTTTATAATTTCTAGTGTAGAAATCGTACACATTTTTATGTTAGATTTATTTATGTATTATTATTAGTTTTATTATTTTAGAGTGTTATGGGGGCACACAGGTTTTCATTATATAATTTGATTTTGTATATGTTAAGTTAAAATTATAAGTGTGCCCTTCACCCACAAAGTGTACCTGTTAGATGTGAACTTACCTGTCTCTTCCTCCCCCCCCCACCGACTTGAATTCCATTGAGTTTGGCTTCCATATGTGCACGAAGTGTTGATCAACTTGTTCCAATTTAGTGTTGAGTACATGTGGTGTTTGCTTTTACATTTGTACAATGCTTCACTTAGAAGAATGGTCTTCAAGTCTATCCAGGTTGTTACAAAAGATACGAGTCCACCATTTTTTTATGGCTGAGTAGTATTCTGTGGTATACATGAATCAATTTTATCAATCCCCTCGTGTATGGATGGGCATTGAGGCTGTTTTCACATCTTTGTGATTGTGAATTGTGCTACTATAAAGAATTGAGTGCAGGTTTTTTTTTTTTTTGACAAAAACATCTTCTTTTCCCTTGAGTAAATACCTGTAGTGGGATGGCTGTATCAAATACCAGGTTGAATTTTAGTTCTCCATACTTCTTTGCATAGAGCAGTGGTTCTTAACTTTCCTAATGCTGTGAGCCTTTGATACAGTTCCTGTGGGTCATGACCCGCTGGTGGGGACGGCTACTAGAGGTTGAACTAGTTTGCAGTCCCACCAAGAGTGTGTGAGTGCCCTATTCTCTCTCTGTCCATTCCAGTATCTGTTGCTTTAGGACTTGGTGATGTGAGCCTTCCTTACTGAGGTTAGGTGATGCCTCTATGTGGTTTCAATTTGCATTTGCCTGATGATTACAGATGGTGAGTGTTTTTCAAGTGTTTTTTTTTTTTTTTGTCCATCTTCATTTGAAAAGTTTCTGTTTATATCTTTTTCCCACTTTTTTTTTTTTTTTTTTTTTGCAATTTTTGGCTGGGGCTGGGCTTGAACCCACCACCTCCGGCATATGGGGCCAGCACCCTACCCCTTTGAGCCACAGGCACTGCCTCCCACTTTTTAATGGGGTTGTTTTGGTTGTTTGATCTTTTCTTGCTGGTTTGTTTGAGTTTTTATAGATTCTGGTTAACAGCCTTTATTTTACATTCTGCAAGTTGTCTGTTTGATCTATTGACTGTGTCCTTGGCGGTGCAGAATCTTTTAAATTTGATCAGGTCCCATTTATTTGTTTTTCATTATTGCTGTGATTGCTTTTGGGGCCTTTTTCATAAATTCTTTTCCTATGCTGATATCTATAAGAGAGTTTTCAACAGTTACTTCTAGAATAATTGTAGTTTCTTGCCTTAGGTTTAAGACTGTTATTCATCATGAATTAATGTTTGTGAATGGTGTGAGATGTAGCGCCATTTATTATTAAATAAGGATTTTCCCCCCAGTGTATGTTTTTGATTGCTTTGTCAAAGATCAGATGGGAATATGAGGATGGTTCCATATCTGGGTTCTCTGTTCTGATCTATGTGTCTATGTCTCTTTTTCTTTTTTTTCTCAATGTCATGCTGTTTTGGTTACCATAGCCCTATAGAATATAGCTTGAAATCTAATAAAGCCATACCTTCAGATTTATTCTTATTATGTAAGGTACCATTGGCTACTCAGGGTCTTTTCTGATTTCATATAAGTGTGGAACTATTGTTTTTCTAGATCTGTGAAAAATGACATTTGTATTTTAATGGAGATTGAATTTAATATGTGGATCACTTTGGGTAGTGCAGACATTTGAACAAAGTTGATTTTGCTAATCCGTGTGCTTGTGTTTTCTCATCTGTTTCCATACTCTGCAATTTATTTCCCCAGTGTTTCACAATTCTTCCCATTGAGGTCTTTTACCTTCTTAGTTAAATAAATTTATGGTATTTTATTTTCTTTGTTGCTACTGTGAAAATTGTTATGTCTTCAAATTGGTTCTCAGCTTAACTGTTGGTGTATATGATTTGTGTACATTGATTTTGTAACCTGAGACTTTGCTGAATTTATTAATTAATTCTGGGCATCTCTTGGTTGAATCTTTGGCACTTTCTAGACATTTTTATCTTTTATTTCCTCATTTAGATATTCTTTTTTTTTCTCCTCTTGCCTGATTGCTTTGGCTAGGACTTCTAGCACTATGTTGAGTAGAAGTTGTGATAGTGGGGAAACTTGTCTGGTTCTAGTTCTAAGCAGGAATGGTTTAGTTTTTCACCACACAGTATGATGTTGGCTATATGTTTATAATAGATAGATATTATTATTTTGAGATATGTCCCATACATGCCTATTTTGTTAAGTGTCCTTATAAAAAGTGTGCCATATTTTGTCAAATGCTTTTTCTGCATCTGTTGAGAGGATCATATGGTTTTTGTTTTGCTTCCATTTATTTGATGAATTACATTTATAGATTTGTGCATGTTGAACCACGCTTGCATCTCTGTGATGCCCACTTGGTCATGATGGATTATTTAGTTGATGCATGGCTGAATTTGGCTTGTTAAGATTTTACTGAGAATTTTCGCATCTGTATCTGTAGGAGGTAAATGTCTATAGTTTTTTTGTGTGTGTCTCCTTTTCTGACTTTGATATTTGCTTGATAGAACAAGTCGAGGGGGCTGCCTTCCTTCTCAGTGCTGTGGAATAATTTCTTCAGTATAGGTACAAGTCCTTTGTAGGTTTGGTGAGATTCAGGTGTGAAACCATCTGGTTCTAGGACTTGTTTTTGCTGGAAGATTTTTATTGTTGCTTCAACTTTGCTACTTGATATTGGTCTCTTTAGGAGTCCTATTTTTTCCTGATTGAGCCTAGAGAGTCAGTGTGACTCCAAGAATTTGTCCCTTGCCTCCGCATTTTCAAATTTATGAACATAGAGATTTTAATAGGATTCAGTGGTGATGTTATTTTGTACATCTATGCTATCAGTTGTAATTTCTCCTTTTTCATTTTTTGATTGAGCTTATTACAGTTTTTTCTTTTCTATTTTTGGTTAATTTGACCAGAGGCTCATCAATTTTGTCTTTTCAAAGAATTGACTTTTTGCTTCATTAATATTCTATATGATTATTTTGTTCATTTAGCTCTTCTCTGATCTTGATTATTTTTTTTCTTCAGCCGGGTTTATGATTGGTTTGCTCTTCCTTTTCCAGTTCCCTGAGATTGTTCATTAGATTGTTGATTTGTGATCTTTCAGTCCTTTGGATGTGCACATTTAAGGTTATGAGTTTACCTCTTAGGGTTGCTTTTGCTGTATCCCATAGATTTTGATATCTTACGGCCCCATTATCATTTAGTTCAAAGAATCTTTTGACTTATGCCTTTATATCCTACTTGCCCCAACTATCATTCAGTAACAGGTTGTTGAATTTTACATGACTTTGGGTAGGGATGTGTTTCTGTTGGAACTAATTTCTAATCTTATTCCACTGTGGTTGAAAAGTTACATGATACAGTTTCTATTTTTTTAAATTTGTTGAGATATGTTTTGTTGTCTAGGATGTGATCAAGCTTTGGGAATGACACATGAGCTGATGAGAAGAATGTATATGCATTTGTTTTGAATGAATGAATTCAAAGTTTTAAATGTCTGTTAGGCCCATTTGTTCTAGAATCATGTTTAAATCCATTGTTTCTTCATTTATTTTCTGTTCAGAGGATCTGCACCATTCTGTCAGTAAGCTGTTATAATTTCCTTTGCTATAATGATGCCACTATTTATTATTTTATTTAGATCAAGCAGGATTTACTTTATGTCATATATCTGGGTATACCTATGTGGTGCATATATATTTAGAATTGTTAGAAATTGGAGCCATCTAAACTTTTTAGCTAGTACTGAGCTGACAAAAGAAGTAACAGATGAGAAGAAACCAAAAATCAAAACAGATCAACTCCTTCAGGGGTCATAATGGAGCAACAGCAGGGAATTGCAATTATAAAGAAATTGTTGAAGTGACATAACTGGAATTCATAATATGGTCGGAAAATAGATGAATATTGTTGAAGAGGAAGTTGAAGACCAGTACAAAGAAGCCCCACAAATATCTTTGGAAATTAACAAAAAAAGTCACCAAAGAACTTGACAACATTAGGAAAGATAAATGGAATTTACAGAAATGAATGAGTTATTAAGAGAGTTTCAAAACATAGCAGAAAGTTTCAGCAACAGATTAAACTACAGAGAAGAAAGAATTTCTTAAGCTGGATGACAAGACTTTCTACCCAACCTAGTCATTTAAAGAGGTAGAAGATAAAAAAAGCAGAGCATTCACTTAGAGATATTTGGGACTACTCAAAGCAAACAAACATGTGAATTATTGGTATCCCTGAGGGAGAAGAAGAGAGTGCTGAAAGCATGGAATCTCTTTTTGAAATTCTTATTGAAGAAAATTTCTAGTATCATTGGAGATTCAGACATCCAAATGCAAGTCATTGAACTTGTAGTACACGGAATATCTCCAAGACACATGGTAATTAACATGACCAGTGTCAAAATGAAAGAGAAAATACCATAAGCAGATAGATCTAAGAACAACTCACCTATAAGGGAAAACTCATCAGGATAACAGACCTGTCAGCAGAAATCTTACAAGTCAGAGGGAGTGGGCCCTAATCTTCAATCTTCTCAATCAGAATAACTGCCAACCTAGAATTTCATATGCTGTAAAACTAAGTTTCACATTTGATGGAGAAATTAAAACCTGCCCTACAGAAAGTACTCAAGCTTGCATTATACTCAGATCAGCACTTTTGACTCCAACCAGTGTAACTCTACCCAGAACCTAAAGGTCAAAGCCTGGAAAATACAATGGCCCACAAGGTAAAACAAAGCAATAAATTTCTACACAACAGGATGAAATCTACCTCACTTATCAATTCTCTCAGTAAATGTGAATGAACTCCCCACTGAAGAGACACAGACTCAAAAAAATATAACCCCAGCATATGTTGTCTCCAGGAAATGCATTTAACCCACAAGGACTCATTTAGACTCATGGAAAACAATAGTCCGTGCAAGTGGAAACCAAAAGAAGGTTGGTATAGCAGAGCAGATAGACTTCAAATTAACAAAAATAAAGACAAACATAGTCATTATATATTAGATTTTTTTGTGAATATAGTAAGTAGATAAGGGGTATCTTTCAAACATTTCATTTTTCTATTTGTTTTTTCAGAGTAATGACATAAATTTGATTTTTATTGGTGTAATCATGTGAAATTGCCAATGTTCAACTCTAAAGTGTCAATTTCACATAGCTCTCCTATATTGGCCTTACTCAATATAGTATCAATACTAATAGTAGATCCCTTTGGCTCAGTTAGGTACAAAACTATGTCATATAAAATCATAAGAGTTTCATTTTTTCCTTTTCCATTTTTCCATTTAGTTTTTCTTCATGCATTATTGCTCTGACTGGGACTTTCAGCACAACATTGAATAGAAGAAATGATGGCATCATCTTTGTTTAGGACCACACTTGGGAAAAATTTTGGATTCATGGACATTTATTTTATAATCTAAATATTATCATTATTTATCTGTTGCTCAAATTGTTCAAAGCTTAGCCATTGAGAGGTTTCAGGTTTGTATCTGAGCTCTTTTTATGTGGCCCATTCCCTCCTTCTGTTCGTCTTGAGTACTTCCTTGATTTCTGGCATCACAAAGTGCTTAAGATTCATCTTGGATTTTTCCAACCCAAGCCCTGGAATCAGCCACTTCTCCAAGGAGTCTTGGTTCCCCTTAAGGAAAATGGTATTTAGAAATCAAGATCTGGTTACTAGGTGTGCTAATTGCTCTTGGAGTCTCTCTCTTTTTTAGCTCATTTCAGTAGATAGAGCTAGGAAAGATATGTTTATACACCAAACCATGTATATACATCTTTGTATTTAATTCTGAGACTATTTGCATATTAAAAATACTCTGGAGTCTGTACTGATGCCTCTAATCCAACACCACCTTGGTCTGTCTAGTCTTCCTCCTTATCTTAGTTCTTTATTTTTTCTCTGACAGTGAGAAACCTGGATCTCATCACTTATCATTATTTATTTGTTCAACTGTGGTATACCCATAAGTAGTTTCAAAACTTTTAACCGTACTGTGAGAAAGTAATTTATCAACTGGAGTACACAGCATTTGTGTACAGCACAGTTTTTTAAAAACTTTACAGTATTTCACCAAAGCACTGTTTTCAAAAGTTAGCTGGATCCATCCCCTCTGAAGTGAGGTTGTTTGATTTGTTTGTAATACATTCTCTTGTCTGTCTGCACACCATCTTTATGGGATCTTTTCCACACCCTGAGCTTGATTTTAAAATTATGCTTATCCTAAAATTGATTTTAAAATTATGCTTATGCTAAAATTGATTTTTTGTAGTGAAAACTTCAACAGGTTTTGACAAATTCATGGAGTTTTGTGTTCACTCTCACAGTTATGTCACTCTGAAGGTTCCCTGGCGACATTTTTACCGACAAGGTCTCCCCTCAGCCCCATACCGGGAAACCACTTATCAGTTTTTCCCATGTAGTTTTGCTTTTTCTAGAGCATCAAATAGATAAGTCTCACAATATAAAGCCTTTTGGGTCTGGTTAAAGGCAGACTCTGAGGTGCATGGCTGGGGTGACTCAGCTCCACCTCTCGGGAGCCATCACAGACGGTCCCCACAGGAGGAGGGAGGGCCCGTTCAGGCAGCTGGGACGGAACCAAGAACCAACCCACCACTTGGCGCAGAACATACACCTGAGTGGAGCATCACATAGCTTTTTAGGAAGGTAGATTTGGGCCAAAGGTCAGATCCTTGACTTTGCACTACGTGACATAGAGCAGGTGACCATGTCCTACCAAGAGCAGGTTGTAAATAAATGAATAAGAGTCCTTGTTATACTCTGTGCTTTCCCTCTCCTCATCTGGGAGAAGCTGTTGAGATCTGTGTCTTACTGACATCTGTGTCCCCAGCACCGAATTCCAGCCCTGCTTGTGGTGGCTGCTCCCGAAGTCTGTTCAGGTTCTTCTGCGGCTGAGCAGCTTGAGCACCATCTGAATCCGCATCTCCATTTTCTAGGCTTCCTAGAAGCAGGACATACTGAAAGGGGCAGGGCCACCCACAGGGCCGCAAACTTGTTTTATTTGCTTAACTAAGAACCATCATGAAGGCAAACTTTCTTTCCCCTTAGAAGGGAATACTTGGTTCAACTTGGTACTTCACGGAATTTTCTAGATCAGGGACTAACACACTTTTTAGTGTGGGAATTGGTAAGGGGAGTTGAATAAAGAAGGAGCTGTACCTTTAGCTTCAGAAAGTCCACAGCCCTTCAGTGGCATTGCCACGGGAAATGGTCTGGGGGACACAGGCTTCACGCCAGGGAGTGACAGACAGCCTTGGGTTCTTGGCTGTCTGCTTTAAGCCATGGCGTCCTTGTCCTTGAGTGCTGAACTCAAAGCTTTATTGCTTGGCCAGTGAATAGCGATTGTTGCAAAATATAAAGGTAAAGTCAAAATTTTCTCCCAGAAAGAATAGAAGGTGCCCTTCATCAATGTTGGGGCCCTTTGAGTTCTTCCAACCCATTCCCTAGTTGCGTATTTTCGACTTCTTTCTCTCTGGTGTGATTCTCTCAATGAGTTGTTGAAATAGAGACATTAGTCAATTCATCTTCTTCAATGCTCTATAATATAGCCTCCTTCCAATGTGCTTTATTTTAATGGAAAATGAGTAAAAGACTTCATATTTTTCAAGAGTCAAAGGAGTGAATAGCTAATGGTGGAATCTCAGGTGGGTAAAGTAAAGATTTTGAGGTAATTATTCAATTCCAAACAGAATTGAATGTCTAATGTACTCAGAAGCTTCCCTTGAAAAAGACAGCTTGGGCTAAATGCTTTCCTGCATGAAATATGGTCATATTTATTTTATCAGTGGTCCGGTCCTTATTCTGGTACCCAGGAGTCCCCACAGGGGCCCTAAGATTCTGCAGCGTGGACAGCATTAGAGACAATATTTTCTTACCCCGTGAGTGGTATAAGCATGGAATTCCCTTTGTCAGAATAGGAGACACCTGATTCCTATATAGGTGTAGTCCCCGCCCCCAGTCCAACGAGGTCCCACGAGGGCAGACGCCACATCCCCTCAGGTGTTCCTCAGGCACGAGTGCAGCACATGGCGCAGAGCAGATGCTAAAACCTGCGTATCCCACCCTGGGATATTATAATTGACAGTTATTCTCCTGGCGTTTCTCTCCCCACCTTGTCTTTTTATTAAAGAGACAACTGGAGTTGTGTTGTCTTTATTCTGTCCTTCCTTCCCTCCTTACTCATTTACTTGTTCAATGCATTAATGTGTTTGTGACCAAATGGTCCTGGGCCGATTCCCAGGTTTGCTCTTCACTAATTGCGCACATCTTGGCCATAATAGCTAATAAGAACAGGAGCTACTTTTAAGCAATAATCATGTTCAAGGTAGCGAGCTAAGTGCTGAGCCTTATCTGTTAGTGAAGGTACAAATAATTACCTTGGGAGGATAAAAGAAATGCTATCTGTGAAGTGCTCTGCCTGAGCTCAGAACCCTGAAGTCTTTAATGAAAGGCAGTTCCGCCTTCCCAAAGATCTGTGTTGCTCTTTTCCGGGTACTGTTGTAGGCGCCGACCAGGGACGAGCCGCAGTGGGTGTCGCTGGTTGAGAAGCCTGCGTCTGGGGCTCTGACCTGGGAGAATTCAGGCCTCTGCCATCAGGTGCTGCTGAAATCTTGTTCAGAAACGTGTTAAGAAGCTTCGAAGCACCAGGTGACTTTCCTAAGCTGTTGCTAAGGAGAACTTAGTAGTCAGCTGCAGCCATTGGAGGGATTTCCGAGGTGCTGAGAAATCATGCTGTCTGTAACACTGACACTTTCTTTTTTCTTTCAGCTTTATTGAAGTGTAATCGACAAGTGACAATTGTATATATTTAAGGGATATAGACTGTTTTGATGTACATCTACACTGTGAAGTCATCAGCACAGTCAAGCCACTTGCTATATCCCTCACCTCTCATAGTTACTATTCTCTTTTGTTGTTCTGAGAACGTTTACAATCCCTTCAGCAAAGGCCAAGTGTATGTTATGGTCATGTTGACTATAGTTCCCACGCGCTCCATTAGGTCTCTGGGATTCATTCCTCCTATAACTGAAAGTTCCTGCTCTTTGACCCCCATTTCCCTGTCTCCTCCACTGCCTGCCCTATCTAGTAATCTTCTATTTTCTATTTGTATGAATTTGGCTTTTATAGATTATAAGTACAAGGGAAATCATGCAGCATTTGTTGGGTTTATTTCCATGTTGTTGCACAGGGTATTATTCCCTCCCTTTTCCAATCGTGAATAATATTCCACTGTATCCGTACACAGCACATTTTCATTACTGTTCACAGACAGACACTAGGTTGCTCCCCCATCTTGGCTGCTGTGAATAATGCCACGGAGAACAAGGGACAGCAGACATCTCAGTGAGGGTCTGATTTCAGTTTCTTTGGGTATGTATGCAGAAGAAGGATTCCTGGGTCCTCTGGTAGTTATATTTTGATTTTTATACTGTTTTCCATAATGGCTGTGCTAGGTAACATTCCCAAGCACAGTGCACAAGGGTGTCCTTTTCTCCACATCCTCGGCAATGCTTTTTCATCTTTCGTTTTTTTTGACAATAACCATTTTAAGAGGTGTGAGGTGATACCTTTGATACTTTCTTAATTTGATGTGAGAATGAGTAGACAGCAATAAGCCTCCTTTTGGGGCAGCTAGAAGCAAGTTCTCACGTAGCCTGATGTGTGCGGCCCGTGTGCACTCTGGTGGAATCCCAGCTTTCTAAATGCTCCTCACCAATGTTTCTTTGTTGAGCAATATCCAAGATGGAATCCTCTTTAAATCACACCAAATAATAAGCAGAGATGGGCAGAAAATTGGAAGATGTTTATGAAATAAAGGTGAATACTTCAATGATGCTTCAATGATCTTTGAAATGACAGAAAATGCCCAATTACTTTAGTCTTTTAAGAGTGAATGATCTGGGCTGCTGCTTCACAATGTGGAAATTCTGTGAAGCTTCTGTAGACTGCGGTGATCATAGGTTTGATTTATACCAGTTGCTCATCCATGGTTTGACTTTCTGTAGCAGCACAAAGGTCAAGGACAAGACTGCTGGGCCAGCCAGCTGGAGCGCCAGCCATCTGGTGACTCTTGGATGGCCGACCACCTCTGTGCTTCAGTTATCTCTTCTATAAAATGGGGATAGCAAAAGTCTTTATCTTACAGGTTTTGTAGAAGCAAAGTCATTAATATTTGTAATGAATTTAATGATTGAGCTTGAGCAATACCAGCACATTCCTGGATAGCTCCTTTCGCAAACTCCCGCTTTCTTGGAAGAGGACATCTTCGTTGTCAGACATTCCTCATTTGCACTCAGCAGAAGTGTCTTTATTTTAATTTCTCCTTGTTGGCCCTGCGTCTACTCTGTGAGCTCACAGTTCAATGTAGTCGGTCCTCCCATGCCAACTCTTCTTTTGTGTAAAGATGAAATGAATTTGAAGCCTTCTCTGCCCACTGTTTGAGTCACCTTTTGATAGTCTCCCAGTCTGTGTCTGTCTCGGAAGGTGGCACTGGGGTGGCATCATAGTCTACAGCGGGGGCGTCCAACCTGCAGCCTGTGGGCCACACACAGCCCAACACAAAATTGCAAACTTGCTTAAAATACTGTGAGATTGTTGTGGTGTGATTTTTGGTGGAACTTGCTTGCTCAGTTCTAGAGCATGAACTTTGTAGATGACAACGCTGTGTTGTAATATCACGTAGATGGGCGCTTCTACGCGTTCTCCGTTGGTGTGTATGCGCGGCTTCCAGGGCGTTCCCTTCACCGCAGAGACTGTGCAACTGACGCCATCAGATGTCATCATGTGCTTGGTGACCTGGAGAGGCAGCAATTATCAATAAACTTCATCCTACCACTGCAACTCACGTGTTTAATGTTATTTAGAAGTCAACAGCATTCTTATTTGATTATTAAGGTTCTTCCACACCTGGGAGCACCTCACACACCACCTGCAGTGGTTTACAAAAGATCTCAGCCTTGCCTGCAATGGCAGCTGATGGGAAAGGTCCCAAACCTTGCTTTCTGTTTTCCTGTCAATTAATTTTCATAACAAAAGTAAATATATTCTCTTATCTATTATTATTATTTTAATCCCAGCATGGTTTCTATGACATCTTAAAAAAAAAACAAAAAAATGACGAATAATAAAACATTGTTTCATGAAAAGTACATGGATGACTACTTTTTTGTTCAGGCAAATAAATGGTAAGGCACGCTGCTTAATTTGTAGAGAATTTCTGTAAGTTCTCAAAGAAAAGGCATTATATGCAAAAACATGCTTCCAAATTCAATGTATAGGAAGGCTTGTGTCCTTCTGTCAAAATAGCAGTGAGAAAAAGTTTATCTTTTTGACAAAACTTTTTTTTAGGCTCAGCGCCTGTGGCTCAACGGGCCAAGGCGCCAGCCACATACACCTGAGCTGGCAGGTTCGAATCCAGCCCGGGCCCGCCAAACAACGATGGCTGCAACCAAAAAATGGCCGGGCATTGTGGTGGCACCTGTAGTCCCAGCTACTTGGGAGGCAGAGGCAGGAGACTCGCTTGAGCCCAGGAATTGGAGGTTGCTGTGAGCTGTGATGTCACAGCACTCTCCCCAGGGTGACAGCTTGAGGCTCTGTCTCAAAAAACAAAACAAAACAAAACAAAAACATTTTTTTAAAGTTACAACAGAGATGGATTCCATTGTAAAAGCTAGTTGTATTAAAAAAATCTAACTATTTACTGATGGTGAGTTTATTAAGCAATGTATGAAAAGCATGGCAGATATAATTTGCCCTGAAAAAAGGGGAATATTCCTAAAATCAGTTTGTTTCACCAGATGATAGCCAGGAGTATTGAAAATATGTTGAAGGAAGTTTGGAGAGTAAAGCTGCTAATTTTAAATTTTCTGCTTCGGTGACAGATGACAGCCCTGATGCTACAAATACGCTCAACTTGCCATTTTTATTAGAGGTATTGATGACGAATATAATGTCACTGAAGAAATGGCTTCTTTAGTGCCATTAAAAGGCACATCTAAATCAAGAGATTTATATGAAGCTGTAAAATGTATGTTAGAATGATTTTCTTTGTCCATTGTCAACATACCTGGTATAGCTACTGATGGCACTCCCGTGATGGCAGGGAAGAGACAGAGACTTATAAAATTAATAGAAGACGATGTAATAATTGCCACCCAAAACTCACATTTGATAAAATATCATTATGTAGTACATCAAGAGAATTTATGCACAAAAGCTTTAAAAATGGATAACGTCATGCAAATCATCATTAAGATTGAATTTCATAAGGGCTAAGGGATTGAATCATTGCCAATTCCAGGAATTCCTTGGAAGTATTGATACTGACTATGGGGAGATAATCATTTACTTTTCAGAAGAAAGAAGTCAAGGCCAAATGTTGAAAAGATTTTATGATTTGTGACATGTTATCAAATCAAATTTGTGAGAGAACTTCACCATGAAAACTGGCTTACAGATTTAGCAGTTTGAGTGGTTTTAGCCACTCATTGAAATGAGTTAAACACACTTCTTCAAGGTGAAAACCAACTTACCAATACAATGTTTCAAACCATAGCAGCATTCCAAATGAAACCAACATTATGGGAAACTTGAAATTAAGACAAACAATTTTATGCATTTTTGACACTTTGACTAAATACGGTCCTATGGACAGCAGAAAATATGTAGCCTTACTTTTGATTTGATGTTTGAATTTGAAAATAAATCTCAAGATTTCTGGAAAATAATCAATATTTGGGTGCATTTGTGACCCCATTTTCAGTTGACATAAATATGTTACCTGCCAGTTTTCAAATGGAATGCAGAAGAGCTGCAATCTGACATTCGACTTAGAAAAAAATTTGATCATGTCTCCTTACTGGACTTTTGCAGGTCCTGTCTTCCCAGAGACAAAGATCTCTCACTTCTCAATCACGCCTAATTCATGTCATCACGTTCTGGCAGCCCCTACACTTGTGAGCGACTATTCTCAAGAAAGAAGCCCATTAAGAGTAAAATTAGAACCAAAATATCTGGTGAGCACCTTGAGAACTCACTGGGAATTACAGCTGCTTCTGTTGAACTAGATGTTGATGTATTAGGTCCTCAAATACAGGGCCAAACATTGCACCAGTTTTATGTTGCCTACTTTTATAATTAAAAAAAATCAAAAAAGACATTTTATTGCTTACATATGTACATTTTCTGAATTAGAGATCACAAATGTGGGACCTGCTCAATGATTTTAAAAGATCTTTAGATGGGCTGATGCATAATTAGGATTATAGCGTAAGGATGTTTTTGCTTATCTGTGTTGGTGGATATGACAAAAATTATGCACACATCTTATTTTTTTGCTAATCAGTTGTCATTAGTGTTTGTATATTTAACGCGTTGGCCCAAGACAACTCTTCTTCTTCCATTGTGGCTCAAAGAAGTGAAAATGTTGGCCACCCCCGGGGTACAGAGCACAGCAGAGCCGACCTCCTGCTCTGGGTTTCTTTTACGGAAGCTTCTAGAACTTTGCAGTAACTATATACTTTGTTCATTGTCCTTTTAGTATAGTGGACTTTAAATTTGATTTTATTGTCTGCTCCCTTGGGCACTCTCTTTCTTTAGGTTTAGAAGGATCATGAACAATTGGGACAAGACAAATACTTTACCATCAAATAATTGAAAACTTTCTTTTCAGCGTGAACACCTGTGATACGAGTTACCTAATTCCTGAGAACTATCATCACATTTTTCCTCTGTCCTGTCCTTCAGTCTCAAATGTTACATACTGATCAAAGCATCTAAAGTATGATTAGAAATTAATACAAATTGCCTACATTTATTATTCATAATTTCTTTAAGAGTTATTACTGATATGTATATTGATAATTATTTTATGTATATAATTATATTTATTTATATATGTAAGTACTCTGCATGTTTATGGTAAAAAAATTATATATCCATAAATGATACTGAAAGAAAGCTCAGATTACATTATTTGAGATAAAGTTCTATTCAGCTTGTCTGTCGCGAGCTAGTTTTAGAAGTTAGGGATTATAAGAAGTTAAGACTTTCAGCTGAAAAGGATTTGCTTGAGGACAGGGGCTGGGAGACATGGTCTGTCTGCTGCTTTATCAACGCCTGACTGTCCTTCTTTCTCGGAAGTCATGGGTCCATTCTTCCTGTGCCATGTCACTGCTGCCATCCTAGTTAGAGTCCTCATCACTTCCTTCCTAATAATCGTCAGCTCCCACACCACCTCTTTTGAGAAGCTGTCCCCCGTGGTCCAGATGGGATTAATCTCTCTGGGCCTTGTGTGGCATCTTTAGTCCTTGGTGTCTGTATTGTATTAGGTTTCTTTTTCTGCTCTGTTATAGTTAATCCCTGCAGTTGTGCAGTATGATTCTCGGAGATGGGAACAATGTCCCCTTGTTCCGGCTGGCTGCTCCCCCCCCCAGGGCCCCAGCACCTGCTCACTGAGGGAACGGTCTACGGGCCCAGACCCCCTCAGGTATCAGTGGTGAGTTTCACAGATGAGCCACCTGGGCTACGCCAGGAAGACATGGCCTGCACGGGCAGTGTTTGCAAGTAGCAGGGAACGGAACGTTGATCATTTGCCTTCTATTTGCACGTCTTGGGATCATTTTCAATTACGAAGCCGTGGGGGCTCCCAGACAGCCTGGCTCCTGCCATATAGATCTATGGCTTGTGAACGTGTAGAAAAGTTTGATGTGTACATTGTCGAACTTCTCAGCTATGATAACTCACTGGGTCACCACAACGTAATCACCTGTGGACACAGTGTGAATGACAGCTGCCTCAGGAATATAATCACCAGTCACAGGTGAAGACACCTGCAGTCTCGGTGGTTATTAACGCATGTGTGACACACGTGAAAAATAAGAAGCTCCCAGTTTGCACTTCCTTCCCCGTCTGAGGCTGCGAGGTCATCGTTTCGGGTCTCTTATCTGGAAGGGTATGTTTGGTGTGTCACTCCGGGCACGGGGACGCTCTCATTAGTAATGATTGCCATCATCTCTTCTCGGAGGGCCCATTTCCTTCCTCCTGGTGGCTTTGATCATGGCATGTGCCATCTGTCCTGGGATGTGCAGACATTCGATAGTTCAGAGCGCGGCTTACGTTGCTGGGCAAGGGCCATGCAGACCCCAGGGCCCAGCTGTGTGCACCGTCCCCCTCTGGGCGACGGACTCTCACCGATGAGTGGTAGACCTGGAAATTGCCGTAATGACTCATGCTGGTGAAGCCCGTCTTGGCTCCAGCCCTGTTGGCTTTGGTCACGTTATCTGTAGCTTTAGAACTCCCACTAAATGGGCAGAATTATCTAAATTTTCGTTTGACGTTTTCTTTTACAATTGTTCTGACATCTCCATTTATAAATTTCTTTTCTTGCTAAAGCCAGATTGGAGAAGTGAATTTCAGACAAGCCTGGCCCGGCTCGAGGCCTGAGGGTCAGCGCTCACCTTGTTTAATTGGAGGTATCTATGCAGTTACTGCTCATCTGTGGGGACAGCTTCCCACGTGCCACAGACCTCTCTCCCAGGAAGGCTCTGGCGTCTGTCTTTGTTGTGCTGACTTTAATGAGAGACCAGGTAGGGCCACACACCTGAGGTTCACTTAGTCCTCAGTACACCCTTTCCCCTAAGCCTTTGGGAAAACTTCTGACCGTGTGATGTACACACAGGTGCCAGGCAGCTCAGAAACAGGGTGGCCTCCGTGTATACACCACAGAGAAAGCAAGTCAACCTGCTTCCGCCCTGGCACAGACACCCTGGTTCTGGTTACGAAACGGTCAGCAGTATCACCTGGTTTAATTTTCGTCAATGCATTTTAAGAGCTGCCACTATCACCTGGACACCTGGCTCCCCCTGCTACGTGGCTTACTCTGTTATGTGGTTTGGCGAACGTTTGATTCATCTAAATGGGTTCTCCTCTGCTACAATATACCTGCATTCTCCTAAAAAACGAGATGTTTCATAAATACCCACATTACAGGGATAAATATTCCAATGGAGAAAGGAAGCTAGGGGTTCGATTTGGGCTCACAGTAACAAAAATTATTTTTCCTGCAGAAATTCCAGCAATAAAACTGATTCTTATCAGTAAGATAAGAATATTTAGAGAAAGTAAAGGCAATCACTTTCCTTACATCTTTTCAATCTTAACATGCTGCAGCCTCCCCTTTTCCAGAAGCTTACAAAGTTCCCCCAGCAAGCACAATCAGTGGTCGTTCCTTAACAATTCTTTAAAGGCCTGGGACATCCAAAAGAAACAGCTGTGTGTTCTTAACTCCCTCAAAAGGTTTTTTTGTTGTTGTTTGCCCAGTGATCCCTTCTTTCTTAGGTAAGTTTTATAATAAGTTACCTTCCCAATTAATATATTGAGACTTCGCTTAACATGTACAATTGCTTAGTACATTACATCACTGAATTTTAACAACTTTTTCTGTGGTTGGCGCTCTGATCTGTTCTCACTATACAGATAAGGGAAGTTAGAATAGCTGACTCGCCTGGGCTGAGCACTGGAGGCAGGCTTGAGCCCTCTGCCCTTCCCTGACGTACGTGGATCCCATGTCCGTATTTCTCCTCGTCCTGCTTCTCTGACCTAGTGTAATTCTTCCGAGCTTCCTCCACACATGTGGAATGACGTGTTTCTGTGGATTGTGCATCCCACCCTGTGGATTGCTTACCCATTCATCTATTGAGGGGGTTTTGGCATTTGGGGTGTTTCCAGTGTTCGGTTATCACAAGTAAAGCTGCTATCGACATGTGTTCAGAAATCTTTGGGCAGAGGTTTGTTAAAACCTCTCAAGAAACAAGGAATAAATGAGAATGTCCCCATCTGAGAAAGGATATGTGTATTATACGTAACATCACCCTTAATGATGAAAGGCTAAACCTTTTCCTGTTAAGCTCAGGAATACACAGAACATTCACTCTTGTCATCTCTTATATTAGGGGGTTTTCTACACAATAAGACAAATCAGGAAAAAGAAATCAAAGGGTCACAGATTGGAAAGGAAGAAATAAAACTATGTTTACTCATAGACAACATTAATTAAATTTTAATTTTGTTTTGGGTAAACATCTAAGAATGCAGCGACGGGTTATAGGACAGGTGTTTGCTTACCTTTTTAAGAAATTGCCAGACTTTTCTCCAGTGGTTGTTCCATTTTATATTTCCACCAGCTGTGCAGGGGACTCTGGTCACTCCACAACTTTGGTGACACTTGATACTCCCAGATTTTTAGCCATTCTAGTAGGTATGTAGCAGTAAGTGACTGTTACTCTTACCTGCTGCCCAGTGACACTGAGCATCTCCTATGGCTTCAATTTCAATCATACGCCCTCTTTGGTAAAGTATCTGTTAAAATCTTTTGCCCAATTCACAACTGTTTGTCACTAGTACAGAGAATAAAACTGATTTTCTTGTATTAACCTAGGGTACTGAAATTTTGCTAAGCAAAAATCTTAGTTCTAATATCTTTATTTAATTGGTATATTTTATGGGATATCCTACATAAACAAATATTGTCTATGAGTAAACATAGTTTTATTTCTTCCTTTCCAATCTGTGACCCTTTGATTTCTTTTTCCTGATTTGTCTTATTGTGTAGAAAACCCCCTAATGTAAGAGATGACAAGAGTGAATGTTCTGTGTATTCCTGAGCTTAACAGGAAAAGGTTTAGCCTTTCATCATTGAAGGTGATGTTACGTATAATACACACCTCCTTTCTCAGATGGGGACATTCTCATCTATTCCTTGTTTGTTGAGAGGTTTTAACAGACAATATATGTTGGATTTTGTTCTACATCTTTGAGATGATCGCAATTTTTCTTTTCTACTCTGTTAATATGGTAAATATTAAATCAACTGTCCTTGTTTTGAATAAGCCCTATTTGGTTATAATGTATTATTCGTTTATGTAATATTTCATTCAACTTGTTAAAATTTAGTTAAGAATGTTTGGCATCTTTATTTGCGGGGGATCTTGGTCTTTGCTTACTCCATTTTATCATGCCTTTGCTGCATTTTCTTCTCAGGGTGTTTTACTAGGTACCAATTCAATTGCTTTAATTGCAACGGGCTCTTCGGAATTTCTCTCCTATCTTGCGTTAGCTCTGGTCTTGTCAAAGCATTGTTTCTGCCATTTCCTTATGATTCCTTTAATGTCGGTAAGATATCCATCTTCTGTTTTATTTGTAATATGGGTACATTGTTTTCTCTCTTTTATTCCTTGATAACTCTCATGATGCCTTTATCAATTTTTCTTAACTTCTTCAAAGAACCAACTTTTGCCTTTGTTAATTTTCTCCATTGTTTTCTGTTTTCCATTTTATTGATTTTGGATCTTACATTTTGAATTTTCTTCTCTCAACTTACTTTAATTTTAGGGCGCTTGATTTTTTCTAGTTTTTTAACATAGAAACGTAGATTTTAGATCTTAGACTCCCTTTTCCCCATTTCTAACATCAGTATTTAAAGCTATAAATTACCCTCTTATGAGTGATTTGAGTATAAACTGCAAACTCAATATTATATTTTCATTATCATTTACTCTGACATGTTTTAAAATTTCCCTATTGACATCTTTCTTTAATTTCCACATATTTGGGGGCATTTAAAAGATATTTTATTGTTCTATATTTCAAATGTAATTCTATTGTGATTTAAAAAGATACTGCACAGGACTTTAATCTTTTCATATTTTAGGGGTCTTGCTTTTACTCAGTGTGTGGTACCTCTTCCTGAACATTCTACATTGAGATGAAAATATTTGTTGCTGTTGAGTACACTGCTCCATAAATGTCCAACCTATAGTCTGTACATGTAAGATCTATCTCCTTCCTGATGTCTTGTATAGTTGTTGCATATAACACAAATATGACATTACTAATATCTCTGATATGATTGTTGCTATGATTATTTCTTCCTTTTTTCTGTAGGTTTTTATTTCATGTATTATTGAGTGCTGTCATTGAGAGCATACACATTTATAATTGTTACTGTTATGTTTTTATTTTTTTTATTAAGTCATTTGTATGTAGATCATAAATACATTTATGCCATTATGGGATTCAATGTGTTAGTTATTTGTACAAATTGGAGTGCTTATATCCTACTAATCAACATAGCCTTCACTTCATTTACCAAATGATAGCATTGAGACATTTATGATCTACACCTGATAAATCCAACTTGTGCGTGCAATATGCTCCATAGGTGTGGTCCCCCCACTAACTGTTCTGTTTTTATGATATAACGACCCCTTTATCATTATGAAATGTCTTTTTAAATCTCTGGTGATACTACTTTCCTTGAAGTCCATTTTGCCTGTGTGAAAGTAACACATAGTAAAATATATTTTGCCTGACACAGTTCATTCTTTTTTTTAACATTTCCAAATAGTATGGGGATATAAATGTTACATGAATTGATTTGTATAGTGTGAGTCAAAGTTGTAAGTGTGCCCATGACCCAGCTAGTGTGTATTGTACCTGTTAAGTGTGAATTTACCCGTCCCTTCCTTTCCCCTCCCACTGCTTCATTTCTGTTAAGTTTTACTACCCAATGTGCACACCAACATGGATTGATTAGTTCAACTTTTAGTGAGTACATGTGGTGTTTATTTTTCTATTCTTGGGATACCTCACTTAGAAGAATGGTCTCCAGCGCTATCCAAGTTGTTACAAAAGGTATTAGTTCATCAATTTTTACGACTGAATAGTACTCTGTGGCATACACATACCACATTTTATTAATCCACTTGGCTTGATTCCACATTTTGTAATTGGGAATTGCGCTGTAATACACATTTGAGTGCACATATCATTTGGATAAGATGACATTTTCCCCAAGAGTGGACATTGCTAGATCAAATGGTAGGTCTACTTTTAGTTCTTTGAGGTGTTTCCATACAACTTTCCACAGAGGCTGTACTACTTCGAAGTCCGGCCAAGTGTATATAAGTGTTCCTTTCTCTCTGTATCTATGCTCGCATCTGTTGTTTGGGTATTTTTTAATAAAAGCCATTCTCACTGGAGTTAGGTGAGACCTAAATTGTGGTTTTGATGTGTATTTCCCTGGTGATTGGGAACATCGAGTATTTTTCATATGTTTATTGAACATTAGTCTATCTTCTTTTGAAAAGCTGTTCATGGCCTTTGCCCACTTTTTTTATGTGCTTATTTGATTTTATTCTTGCTGGTTTGCTTGACTTCTTCAGAGATTCTGGCTAGTTCTTCAGCCCTGTCTAGGTTGTATATTATGTAAATATTTTTTCCCATTCTGTAGGTTGTCACTTTGCTCTATGGACTGTTTCTTCAGCTGTTCAGAAGTGTTTTAATTTAATCAGATC
This sequence comes from Arctocebus calabarensis, assembly GCA_963573935.1. Taxonomy (NCBI): domain Eukaryota; kingdom Metazoa; phylum Chordata; class Mammalia; order Primates; family Lorisidae; genus Arctocebus; species Arctocebus calabarensis. Next base: position 25,142 of record CAUYON010168170.1, read on the forward strand.
CCATTTGTTAATTTTTTTATCATAGCTGTGACAGCCTTTAGGGTCTTGTACATAATTTCTTTGCCTGGGCAAATGTCTGTAAGAGTTCTCCCCACATTTTATTATAGACGTCTTATAGTTTCATGCCTTAGGTTTAAATCTATTATCTATCTTGAGCTAATTTTTGTGAGTGGTGAGAGGTACAGATGCAGCTTTGATCTTCTACATGTAGTTATCCAATTTTTCCAGAACTATTTATTGAACAAGGATTCTTTTTCCCCAGTGTATGTTATTGTCTGCTTTGTTAAAAATCAGATGGCAATGTGAGAATGGTTTTATACCTGTGTTTTCTATTCTGATCCACTTGGCTATGTCTCTGTTCTTGTATTATCAGTTTATTTACTTATTTTTTATATTGACTATTTTATGGCTTATAGTTTTCTGTTCTTTTTATTTTCAACTGTGTTTTTATATTTATAGTGCATCTATTTTTAGACATAATATAGTTGTGTCTGATGCCTCTCACTCCTAGCCTCCTACTTTTAGGTTGGAGTTTTTAGTCCATTTACATTTAATATAATTAATATGTGGCTGGATTTAGGTCTCTCATTTTGCTATTTTTTTCCCTATTTGTTCCATTCATTTTGAGGGAAAGTTGGGAGCAAATGTATATTGGTTTACAGGTTTGGTAGAAAGATTATGATAGAGTATGAATTTGGCTCCTGTGTTCTCCATGAAGCATGTGATGAGGTTATTACAAGGGAGAAAGTAGAGGAAAACATTGTCAGATGCTTGAAGAGAGAAGAGAATGTATGAAATTTATTATGGTGAACAATAAAGTAAAGGTTTTTCTAGAGACAAAATAGGTTATGAGATATAGTGGTTGTCCATTCACTTATTTTCTTCATCATGCATGAAAGTATAGTAAAGGTGACTCCTTTGTGGGTAAAAATAGGCCTCCAATGTCAGAAAGCCATGAGGCTGTTGTCGAACAAATACTGGCCAAATGATCACACTGCATACATAAGCTAAAAATGAAGTGCTGTGAGGTAATAAAATGGATTTTTTTCTATGAGAATGCATAATAGAGTAGCTTAACCTTGATTTGTTATAAAGAATAGTTTGCTAGAGACAGTGGCCTCAGAGTTGAGATCTAAAATTAGTGTAGGTTAAACTAGTTAATGTTTATTTAGGCAAAGAAGAACGTGTGCGAAATGTTTTGTGGTATAAAAGAGCTTGGTATGCTGAAGGTGCTGACTGCATGCAAGCAAGACGCAGAAGGGTTGGGAATGAAGGAGCCCTGAGGCCCAGGCCATGCTGCCCTGCATACTTTACCTACCAGGAATGAACTTGAAATGAAACCAGTACGTTTGTTATGTGATGATGTGTTTCTCTTTAAAACATCAAAACTTTCTTTTGATTGAATAGAATGGATGAAATTGGGCAAAAATGAATTATCAGAGCAACCTACAAAATGAGTCCTTGCCAAATTTTCTTACAGCAATTTTATTTCGGTTTGAGGGAAGAATAGGTAATTAGGGAACACCAGGCTTTGCTTCCAGGTTTCAAAGTGGCTTCTATCCAGCTATGGGGAGGCTCACAGCAGAAAACCAGATGTTCAAATAAAGACCTAAGTGGACAAATATGAACGACATACATTACACAAGCATGTTATGGAAATCTTTCATGGTATTTAGAAATAACATCAGTGACTTTAAGATAGTGTGTGAATGCCTCCATTCTTCCAGAAGCCCTGAAGGGAGGAGTTTGAATGCATTTGTTGGACATGTTTGTGAGTTTCTACCTACAGTGTTAGCCAATACATGTGGAAAATTAGAATAATGGGATTATTTACTCACCCGACATTTGCTGAGTGCCTTCCAGCTGTAACCATTGTACTTGGTACCTTGTAGTTGACAGTGAAGGATGTGAAGATGAGCCTGACAAAGAGTCTCCCCTCTGGGAAGATCAGATTTCGTAAGAGCGATGCTGGTTAGAACGTTTGAGGCCAGGAAGGAGGTTTAGGTAAACTGTGGGAAACAGAAGAGGAAAACTGCCTCTCAGGGGCTGAAAGAATACTGGAGGTTTCTGTTTCTTCCTCCTTTCATTTTCACATTTAACCTTCCTTTTTCCAATGTATATGCATTGCTTTTTAAAAAAACAGAAAAAGCAAACTAATTACAAAAGGCAAACATAGCTTGGTATCTCTGGCTTTTTAAAAAATCCACCTAAATTTTATCAAGCATTTATTATGTGTAACATTATGTCTTTTCCTGTTAACAAGAAGAAATAGGTCATAAGGATTTTGGGAAAAGACAAAAGAGTGCCCATGGTGCTGTTTTTGTGATTTTTGAATCCTTTCAGAGAAAACTTGAATCTCCTTGGATGAATGATCCGCTTCTCTAGTCAAAGAGGCTCCCACAGAAACATTGATATTTCCAGAGCCTTGGCTTTCTCTGCTAGGAGTTAAAAAATTGGACAAGGAATACATGCCTGGGAAACTCTGCAGAGGAATTCTTGAGTTGGAAATGCACATTACTAAATTCTTTAATACAAAAAATAATGCTTTAAATTGTACTTTGGACACGATGTCCTTCCCCCCCCTCCCCCGTCTTAACAAACAAACCCAAAATTGTTTTTAGCCTTCTCTTCTGGCATTCACAAAGTTTTGCCTGAAACCCTTGGAGATTTGCAGAAAAAGATTTATTTATGTGCATTCTGAAGAGCATGCCAAAATCCTGCTGCTTCGTGTTTTTCAAGACTCTTCTAAATTAAAAAGCGAGTGTGCGCGAGAGGGTGAGATGTTGGATCAGTTATTGTGCACAGTAAATGTGTCTATTTCCAGAAAGAGGAATGAGGATGCAAGGAGGGTAGGTGCCCAGCCGATTGAGTTCTGCCTTCGCGGAGCTGGAGTGTTTATCGGAGCTGGAGTGTTTATTTTACTCGCTACAGAGTTGCAGTCTCTCTTTAACGAAAAGTCACACACATAAGAGTCTATCCGTTTAGGGGCTTCAAGGGAATGATTTTACCTTTCGTCCCATCAGCTGAGTAAATACAGCCTAAACCCCCTAACCTGACTACACAAATAAAAAAACCAAAACCTTGCAATGACAAAAAGGTGAATTGGCTTCCTAACTGAGGAGGTTCTAGATATTTTGCAGGTCAACTGAATAATCAGTATGGAAAGAGGGAATGTTTATGATGCAAAATTACAAAACCACACTGAAAGCCCTGTGTAATGTTTTCTCCAAAAGAACCTTGTTCTTTAAAAAAAAAAGTTGTATGCAAATATACAGCAGCATGGATGCATCTTCATGTCCTGTGTTCACGGACAGAAATGCCATTTATGCTGTGACACAGATGGGAAGATACAAACTGCATTGGGATCTAGAAATTAATGTTGCATAAATAGTTTTCTAACGTGCAGAGGAAAAGAAACAAATAGCAACTTTTGTTTAGTTTCACCGTAATGCCAGTGACAGATCCTTGGAAGCAAAGAACTGTTTTGTATCCGAGTGGGCTTGCAGCAAAGTTAAAATCCCTCTTGCCCTCCCCAGAGCCCTGATCTGACGGCCCAGCCCCTGTGACTGATTGTCCCTTTGGTGACCAAATCTCCCCGTTTATCTGATATAAGCAGTGTCCTAATCACAGCACTTTGTTTATTTATTTACATGTGGTTATGAATATATATCTTATCAGAATGGAGTGGGTGGAGGAGAAATAAGTTTCCAAAGTGTGGAGAGCCAAGGATTGCTTTCTGTGTTCCTGTCTTAATCCCTAACTCACAGCGGGAGCTACGCCACGGCCTGGGATGCTCTCCGCAAGTTCTTCAATCAGAAGTAATATTGTCTTTAGAGCTTCCTACACAGGGTGATCCCTGTGGCTTCCCCCCACTTAAAGGACTCCCTACCCCCATGCACACATATCCGCCCACTAACACAGAATGAAAAAACTCTCCTTGGACCCCGTACCTCCCCGTGGGAGCCCTTCATCCTCTCTTCAGCCGGATCCCTGCAGCGAGCCCCTCCTTGACACCCTCCCTGAATCTGTCCCGTCCTGCTGGCTCCGTGACACCCCGTGATCACCCTTGGGCTCTTCTTAGACACTCGTCCTTGCAGCCCCTCTCTGGGACCTTTCCTGCCGTGCCCTGCTGGGTTTCCTCTGGGTCACTCCTCCGTCCCCAACATTAGACATCAGGGTGCTCAGAGACCTTTCCTTTTTCTCTCTACGTGTGCCCCCAGAGTGACTCCATTGTAGCCAAGAACTCCAACTGTCTCTAAGCTGGTGACCCCGATTCATCACGTGCCACCCTGCAGACTGGCACAGGGTACCCCGTCCCAGTGTCCCAGGGGTATCTTAGCCAGAAAGCGTGACCTTCGACCTTCCCTGCCAGCTGCTTTCCTGTGTCCCCGTCACAGCACAGGGACCCCTCTGACCAGGGATCAGACTTGTGCTCCTGGCTTTAACGCCTCCAGGCCCACACCCTGTTGCCAGTTTGTCTGTGTGTGCCTGTGTGCCACCCTCTCTGCCACCGGCGCGCCTCACACGGGGTTCCCCAGCATTCAGAAATGGTCAGCGCCCACGTGTGGGCTCTTCACCGCTCTGTCCTCCCACAGCCATGGGGACCTTCTAGGCCTGCAGATCTGATGAGCGCTGGGAAGAGCCAAAGCTCCTGGGGTCACCGTGCGAGCCCAGCTCTGGTCACTGGCCATCGAGGTGGGTGGGTGGCGGTGGGGCTCATGTTCCTCTCCGTGTGGTTTCTCTGGCGCCCACATGGCTCCCATCTCACGGTCCGGGTGTGTGTGGCTGGTTTTGTTCCTGGCCGACTTCTGTCCTCTACCGAAACGTCAGGCCCCTCCGAGTCTCTTTCTAGTCCCTTCTCTACCAAAACTGGGGTGAACCTTCTGGGTGCACCTTCTGTGTCTTTTCTTGTGGTGTTCATTACATTTATACCTTAATAATTATTTATCTAAATCAAATTACCCTTCTAGACTTACTTATATGAAAAGGGATCTTGCCCATAATAATCTCGTTCGTCATTACTGTATTTACAAAGAGCAATAAATATTTGTTAAATGAATAAATAAACCCATTTGTGAAGCAAATTATGTTTTTATCAAGGAAGGGCATGAGAAAGTGTAGCAAGCAATTTAAAATGAGGAATCAGTGAAATTAGGAATAGAAATTCAGGTTCAGTGTGCAAACAGTAGCCTAAACAGTCATGGTGCAAAATTGCAAACATGCATAAGTGTGAAAGGCGGAGGGCAGTAAGAGCCACAGGTGACACAGGCATCTCTGTTGTCGGGGGTGCTCAGCTGTTCCTGGTGAGTCCACTCGGCCTGGCTTCCTCACAGAGGACGGTTATTGCCTTGACTGCGTGGTCATGGGCCATCCCGGTGGGTGGGCGTGGGGCCTCACTAAGCCTGCCCAGCTTCCTTCCAGCTGTGAGGCCAGGGCTGGGTTGCTGACCCGGAAGGAGAAAAGAGTACCCCTCGTGAGCTTCTTGATTAGCTGGTCTAATCCACACTTAACTTGTGATTGCATGATCTTTAAACAGTAACCTATTGTTTCTTACCCAAACCTTTTTGGAGAGTGGAAGGAGGCTCGCTTCATAATTGTGTGGGAATAAAGGTAAAATTCAAGGCTGGGTGGGAAAATTGGGACTTGCGGCCACTGCAGTGGGAAGGCAGAGAAGCCGAGGGACGTTTCCGCGAGGCAAGAAACCAGGCGGAAGTGGGACCTGGGGCACAGTGGGTGTGACCACGACGAGAACAGGGAAGACGCCCATGGAAAAGGAGCCGCCATCCTGTTCCCAAGCCAACTGTTGCTGGCGACCCCAATATTAATATCAAGGGTCAGTGTAAGGAAATGGAAGACCATTCCCCATGGACCCAGTTATATCTTTAGAGATTGTTCTTGTCCAAAAATAACGAATTCCTTCACTGTGAATTACACATCACCAAGAGGTTCTGGCCTCTTGACTTCCTCATAAAAATTTCTGAATTGCTTTGCAATAATTTTCAAATAACTCATCCTGGTGACCCCCCCCCAAAAGAGAATAATGTGAGGGGAAGAGCCCAAACCCACAGGCTGCTGGTCGCTAACTGTGGTTGTCAGGCCCCTCTGAATGGACGTGCGTTGAGTCCGAGTGGCACGCAGCAAGGTGATGCTCTGGGTGCTACGCCGATGGGTTTCTGACTCAAAGGTGCAGGTGAGGGACGTGAGGGACCATGTGGGCTCCGGAGAGACTGGACGAGCTGATGGAGACTACAGATGAGCAGGAGCTGGTGTGACTGTGGAGTGGCCAGAGCAGGGAGGAATCCTGTGCAGAGCCACGCTGTCCTGTGTTGGAGGAAGGGCTCCAGCAGGGAGGAGAGCGGCAGAGGCCCAGATGGTGGTGGTGCGTCCGGATCCAGAACCCAGGTGGGCCTGGCGCTGGGCCTCCGGGGCCTCCCCGCATCACACGGTGCTCTGCAGGCCCCTGGCGTTCCCTAGTAACAGTTTGTTTTGGACCAGTTTTTGAAGTACCACTGTCCACGGAAGCTCTATGCACAAAAGGTGATTTTTTTTCTTTTTAAATTGTAAGAATTTGTTGTGAATTAAAGAGATGTCCTAGAGCTCGTTTGGCCAAATTTATTTCCTGGGAGGGCACAGGAAAGACGCCCATGGCTGGCGTACCCCACTGGACACGCAGCTGCATGTCCCTGAGCGGGAGGGACGGTTGCATCTCTCGACCTGCTCAGTTAATTCCACGTGTGTGCAATGCCAGTTTTCAAAGGTCAAAAATCTATATGAGGACTCAAACTTGAGATCAATATCTGCACCCCATGTAGTGTCAATGGGCTAAATGCACCAAAGCAGAGGTGACTTCCAGATCCCCTTTTCACTCAGGCCTGGGCTCCCCCCACCCGTCCTCCCGGGGAGGGGTCTCTCTCAGAAGCTTGCCCTGCTTTGGGGAGCCTGGTTTGCCTCGCTCCTGTCCTCGCACCTCCCTGCAGGAGTTCTCCTTTGCTCTTGGGGCCTCAGGCGTCAGTTCTGTGCGTGACTTCAGCAGCCACGCCGGTGCCCCGGCTCCTCTGGAGCTCCACGCTGTGTGCGCTGGTGGCAGCACCTCTACTGGGTGTCACACTGTCACTTCCAATCCTGCCTCACGCACCATCAGCTGTGCTGGGAAGCAGATGACAACTTTGCTCCTTCCCACCCTTGCCTCCTGCTTAGCGGCCATCAGGATGTCCCGTCACTAAGTGCCCTGTGGTGTGCCCCAGAGTGTCTCTTCTCTTCCCATCTCTGCCACCAGCCCTGTGCAGGTCTCTGTCACCGTCCCTTGACACGATTAGAAGGGTGTCCCAGCTGGTCTCCCTTACCCCTTCAATTCATCTCATGCATCGTCAGATGACTAGTGCTAAAATATTGCTTCAAAGGGTTGAACTTCCTGTCAACCTTTTAGACCAGCACAGGCCCTGTCTGTGCTCATCTTTACCCTTCACTACTCCTTTTCCTCAAAACACACAGCCCACAAGGATGAGGCCACACACTGCCACCTGCAGACGCTGGACACCTGTCACCATCAGGGTCTCACCTGCACCCCACTACTGCCTAGAATGGGGGACGCGTTCTCTGAGCAGCCGAATCCTACAAGACGCCTGACACTGGAGGCACACAGGCCGTGGAGGTTTGTCTTTCAGAGGGATGCTTCCAGACCTTTCTCTTCCACTTAGTCGCCCCACTCATTCCCGTCTTTTGTTAGTTTTCATTTCACAAACATTTTGTTTTTCCTATTAGATTGTAAATATCTTGAACACAGACACCATGTCGTAACTCTTTAACCACAATGACCATTGCAATTCTAATGAAAACGTTCCTCTGGCGTATTCAAGGCCAGCAGTTATGTTTGACATATCCAAAAAAAAAGAAAAAAAATCTCATTGTCATTTCCATGGAAGTAGACAATTATTAAATAGAAGAATGTGTGAAGTGTCATAGGTTATTAGCACTTAGGTGTATAGACATGGTGTCATGGAAGGAATTATAAAACATCTGCATGGATTTTTTTTGGAAAATGGGATTGTTTTATAAAAATGCTTTAATTTTAATGCATGATTATTTATCTTTCAACATATATAGATATGTCTCCAATATTCCAGAAAGGGCAGAGCTCTTGGATAATATATGCATTGTGTTTTGTGGACTTAACACACTGAAAACAGATAAAAGATTATTGTTATTAATAATAAAATTGCCTAATATTAGGCAATAATGGAAGAAAAAGACCAGAGTGAATGGTTATACAATGCCATTCAGATAGCAGGCGCTCCTCTCTGCTGGAGATGTGACAGGACTGTGTTCTCATTCTCTTTTTCTGCCCAGTCCGCCCCTCTGGGAAAGCACAATCTTGCCAAGAACTGCGATCTGTGTGAGAGCCATGGATTGTGTGGGTCCGCTGCACGTTGGAGGAGGCCGAGATGAGTTTCTACTCCCTGTTGGCAGCTCTCCCTTCAGTTCTGTGTTTTGGGAAGTGAGCTGAGTGTTGCTTTTAATTGATGAAATAAATTGTTGGAGACCGCTCTATTTTTCATTCACTGTTGAAAAAGTTGAAGTTAGTTGTTTGCTTAATACTCCAAGCTGATGAGGCATTTCATTATCTTACCACTAATACACTCTAGAAAATGGAATCATTAGAGAACAGAAGTCATTGAAATGTAAACATGTGAATAATTTACACTTTCAACTGGTGTTAAATAAAAGGTTTTAATCTAGACAGAGATCTGACAATAAATATTCATTTCTAATTTCCAATGAGTAAACTTTATCTCTTTTTAAAGGCCTTTCCATTTGATTTTTTTTTCCTGGAAGATAATGACAAATTTGACACGGGCACATTTGGGAATACAGTTTCCCTCTGGTCAACACAGTCATGAAGAGTTATTATGAAAATCAAAATTTGAAATAATTGCAGACATTATAATTAGTAGCTGTTTTAGGAGCTCATGTCCCATCACCCACATGGTTTACCTTCCTGGTACTGCTTTCCTGGGGGATGTGACAGAGAAGGGAGGGAAGGCACTGCCTCCCAACTTGGGCAATTAGTTGGATGAGCACCGGGCACACACCCCAGAGACGCAAGACACATTTTACCACCGAGTGTTCGTGTGGGCCTGACGTATAGGAAAAGGACGAGGCTTAAAAAGACATATCTGAGTCAGGGGCCCTGCTGTACTGCCCAGGTGGTGGGGCTGCCACTGTCCCCAGTGGGCGTCCTCCATCAGGTGACACCGGCTGCTCTGTCTTTGTTGCCCATTTGGAGGCGCTGTCGAGCAAGGCCTGCTGCTCTGTCTAAGCTTTTTAAAAAAATATTTTCTTGAGGTATAACTTATAGGCCATATAATCCACCCTTTCAAATATGCAATTTATATTTATTAGTATACTTACTGAGTTGTGCATCTATAGCACATCGTTGTGCATCTATTTTCTTGAGGTATAACTTATAGGCCATATAATCCACCCTTTCAAATATGCAATTCATATTTATTGGTATACTTACTGAGTTGTGCATCTATAGCCCCATCTCATCTCAGTACTTCCATCACCTCATAAAGAAACCCTGTGACCATCCACAGTCTGCCTGCCTCTGCCATTTCTGTTAATTTTTATATCCACTGGTTTGCATGAGGCCTTGGTGGATGTTCACACTCATTACCATGCTCTGTAATTGTCAGACCAATGAACTTGAGTATGTGAAATTCCATGATGGATTTCAGAGTTGAAACAAAACATGGCAGAGAGTATCTAGTCTAAACTTTCCATTTGCTAGTTGAAAAAACTAGCTATGTACCAAGTGGTTAATGAGGGTTTGGTGATAGGGTATTCCAGGTTAGAAGATCATGGTTTTTCATCCTAAGATGAGGTCTTAACAGAGATATTTTGAGTTGGTTTCCAGATTCAAGATGAACTCTGAAAGTGATTTATTGACAATTGGTATTTTAGGTGATGTCCATATCATTCAGCTGAGTGCCACGGTTCTTCCCTACAGAGGCCCGAGCGGTGCCGCAGCTGGTTTGGGGCATTCCGAGTGTTCCCTGCTGGCCTTACAAACAAGGTGGGGGCCGTGTGTCATCTCGTCCCCTCTCTCTTCCTCTGCTCTGGCTTCTTGGTAGCACTTCAATGTTGGTCCTTCTTTCTTTCCAGACTTGGCTCCCTATCTGCCTGGGACAGTCCTTGGCAGGCCATGTAAGTGACATGTCTGCAGGGCGGTGACCTCCACGCCCCCTGCGCAGGCTCAGAATAGGCCGCGGCTGATGCCAGAGGCAGGAGAGCTGCACACATCTTCTTGGGGCTTTTCTCTTTGAGCAGATAATGTTGCTGCTATGGTCCAAAGTGCGTTTTCATTATTTGATTCACAGAATTTTTATAATCAAAACTATGCAGACTGAGTTTTCCAAAGATTTCCTTTCTAATATGCAAACTTTCATCCTTATTCCAATACCATATTATAAACAGATACAATTTCTCCGAACATCTCCAAAGGGGCCATTTACAAGATCTCACTCAAAGAGCAGTGCGTTATTACAAAGAATTATGCCGTGTTCAAAGATATTTCAGGCCAGTGGATTAAATCCTCACATAATTCTCCTGATTAAATTCTACTGATTAAATCAGTTGTGATTTACCTGAAGATTATGAATGTGAACCATAAAATAAAAAGATCTTTTGATTTAAAAATTGATCATTACAATCATATTCTGTCAAATCCCATTGATATCTCATTTCAATCAGTAACATGTTTGACTTTACCTTTGTGCTAAAAATCTATTATATCTTTTTTCCAAGCCAAGGAAATGTATAATAAAATGTGTTGATCCTAAATAAATATTAAAAAATCAATAGTAGGTGTCCATAGCACAGTGGTTATGGTGTCAGCCACATGCACCAAGGCTGACGGGTTCTAACCCAGCCTGGGCCAGCTAAACAGCAATGAGAACTGCAACAATAACTAGCCAGCTTTGTGGAGGGCAGTTGGAGTCCCCGCTTCTTGGGAGGCTGAGAGAAGAGAATCGCTTAAGCCCAAGAGTTTGAGTTTGCTGTGAGCTGTGATGTCATGGCACTCTACCAAGGGGTGACAGAGTGAGACTCTGTAAAATCAATAGTAATCTTGTATCTGCTAGAATGAGCACAATTAGAGGACAAGAAATTCCTAATTCCTATTCACAAAAACAATATAGAATATAAAGTACTTAGGAGATACATTAGGAAGATTAATTTGAAGCCACAGGAGAAAACTATGAAATTTTACCAAGAAAGATACAAATTAAAAAATTTGAATAAAGAGACACACTATATGCCAGGTGGACAGATTCAATAAGGTGATGGTTTATGTAAGTTTTCTGTACTTTTGTACATATTGTGGCACATCACAAAATATTTAGAGCATAGTCTCTTCCATCCACACTTAGAAATCTGTCAGGCTGGTATTGGGGTCGTAGACTCAGCCTGGTTTTTAATCTCCCCAACCTGCTTCCTGGAGCCCAGATAAACAAAAGGAGGTGGCAAAGGATGACAAAGTACAGACCACAAAAACTAGATGTCAGGGAACCCGTGCTGAACCCCCCAAAAGGCTGAGTGTGGACACAACACCCAGCCAAGGCAGGGCCAGGGTGCGTGGTGGGCGGCGTCAGCCCAGGGTCTGCAGGGTCATCCCCTAGGCAGTGACCACGTCAGGGTCATCCCCTAGGCAGTGACCGTGTCAGGGTCATCCCCTAGGCAGTGACCGTGTCAGGGTCATTCCATGGGCAGTGACCGTGTCAGTGTCATCCCCTAGGCAGTGACCATGTCAGGGTCATTCCCTGGGCAGTGACCGTGTCAGGGTCATCCCCCGGGCAGTGACCGTGTCAGGGTCATCCCATGGGCAGTGACCGTGTCAGGGTCATCCCCTGGGCAGTGACCGTGTTAGGGTCATCCCCTGGGCAGTGACCGTGTCAGGGTCATTCCCTGGGCAGTGACCGTGTCAGGGTCATTCCATGGGCAGTGACCCTGTCAGTGCGCGCTGTGACCTGGGGGAGCCGGGGTTCCGGGTCCTCCTGGGCGGCGTCTGCGTCCAGCCCAGTTCCAGGGCTCGGGCTGCCCGCAGTTGCCCGCTCTCTCGTGATGGACGCAGCCAGCAACCTGCTGGCCAGGGCAAATGAGAAACAGATCACAGCTTGTTACATAATAATTGAATCAGACCAGTCTGATGAGATTGCGGGAACTGAAAACATTCGCTGCGGTGAGCCCCTGGCTGTGAAAGTGCGGCTGCAGCTGGTGAGTCCAGCAGCGAGGGCGCCAGTGGACACGGGGCGCCGCGGAGCTGCCGCCCGCACCTGTCCCGGGAAGATAAGGGCCCAGGGGAAGACTTTCCCCATGGGAGCTGTTAACAGGCAAACCCGAGTCTCCAGAGGAGAGCCCTGTCTGGAAAATCAGGCCTGCAGCGCTGGGGGAACCCAGACCACAGCCGGGGGTCCCTGCCGGAGGCTGGACGCTGACAGAGCGCTGGCCGCACAGATGCCACGTCCCCAGCCATTCTCAGCAGTCGCAGTCCCGAAGCTGGCCCGGCTGCCCTGGCCAGCTAACATCCCATTCTGAGGACTGGTTCCTAACAGGCTAGAAAAAATACATCTTACTTATGCAACTTAAACAGGCGACCCAAAATGAGTGGGATTAAATCCAAGCAATAGTTTTATAAGACATTAAAAATACACTCAATAAAATTATGACACACAATGGTTACACCACAAGAAAAAAGTATGATCACAAGGGCACAGTTTTAACATGCTTTTCAAAATTAGCTAAACTTAACCGCGATTATTACAGGAACTTTGAAAGAACAGCACAAAATAATAACTAGAGCTGAGTAATGAAAGAAAGCAAAGGAAGATGCAGGGTATGAAATGACAGGTTTTAGGAAGGATTTAGAAGAAGAAAAATTTCAGAAATAAAAGAACTAATTGGAAGAAACACATTGAATGTGAACACAGAGCAATCAGAAAGGGGAAAACAAATAGAAGAAAAAATGCAAAGAAAACCTAATGGAAGTTGAAAAAGAGGCAAAAATATTTAAAAATAAATGATAAATAAAGAAGCCAGACACAGGAGATCTAAAATGCATTTACTTGGCGTCTCCAAAGATAAACACCAAGCAAGAGAACAAAACAAAAATGTAAATTATAATTTAATAAAACTTCCTGAGATAAAAGAAGACTATACATATTGAACAAAGTGACCCAGAATGGAAAGCCCCTAGATATAGCCTAGTAAATCCACTGAACTTCAAAAACAAGGAAAGCATTCTTTGAGAATCTAGGCAAAGTATCTAAGAAAACTTTTAAGGAAAAGGAAATAGGACTGACCTCAATCTTCTCCATAGAAACATTTATGCAAGAAAGAAGCATTTTAAAGATTACCAAGAAAAGAAAGATATGCTCCGACAATGTAGACGTAACACAGGAGAAAATGCCAGGAGGCAGGGAAAAGTTAGAAAAAGGAAGAACAACCTCACTGATTGCCCCTAGGTACTAACCAAGAGTAAAATAATACTGCATGGAACTGAGAACCAAGTATTGTAAGAAATGTTAGAAGCTTGAACATCAGCACAAAGCAGTAGTGTCTAATAATAAGACAGTGCGGAAGGAGGACAAGGAAGGCATAAAGTAATAGTTAATGTCTGTTTTCTTAGCACAGAGCTCTTCTCCACCAGGATTCTGAATGAAATTTAACCATACAAAAGTTACTTGATTTTCTCTCTCCCCCCAAGGATGGTACTGTCCAAGTACCATTTTAGATGCTCAAGAGATACCATTTTGTTACCTAACAGTTGCCTTCATGCCTAATTCTCTTATAATATTTGGGTTGAAATAGCTGCTAATCTAATGGAAGAGGAGACTGGGGCTGTCATACATAGATATTGGTAACAGGAGAAACACTAGAAGAAAAATAGAAGCCTTCCTACATAACAAAATAAATTACAGAAGAGTGAAAAAAGGACTCCTAGTGACAGACTTTGTACACGCATGTATCTGTGTCATGACATACCCACATGCCTCTCTACATATAAATATAGTGTCTGTAAGAACATCGGAAGCAATACGGAAGAACTGACCCAGAACACATTCTCCTATGGACAAATGTAGAAGGGTTTAACTCGCCATGAAAAGAAAATGTTTCCGATTGGCTACCAAAGAGCAAACATAACTCAAAGCTGTGTCCATGAGATATGCCTAATGCAAAGTAACTGAGAAAGATAAATAAATGCTGGGTAAAGATATGCACACCCAAAGAACAAAGCAGATGTTGCAATTTTTATAATAGACAAGGTAGGACTCAAGCCAATATGCATTAAATGAGGAAAAGGAGAGAACTTTTTAATGTTAAAGGCTACAATCCATAATGAACATATAAGAATTATTAGTATCTATGCATTAGATTGTACAGAAGAAACTGTAACATAATGGAAACCATAGGATAGGAAAGTAGAAATAAACAGAGACACGTTAGCGTAGAAAGAGGCACATGTAGAGAATTTACCTCTCAGTCCCAGACAGATGGAGACAGTAGATAATCGGTGTGGATAACACTTGTCTGCCATTCTCATAATGTAGGGGGCCTGAGCCCCGGAGTGAGTGAGATGGACTGAGTAGAAATATTTCAAATTCTGTACTATTACAGAGCGCAGACTTCCTTTCCAAGTGCACATTCACAAGAAATAACCGTATATTAGGTCATAAAGAAAGTCTCAATAAATTCCAAAAAACATGGTCCAAACCACGCTTCCTGACTAAATGCAATAAAACTAGAAATTAATAAGAAAATAAAAAACAAATAGGTTCTTCCACCTGGAAAAACAAAACCATCCATTAAACAACTCTTGGGTCAAAGGGGAAATAAACAAAAATTGCAGAATTTAAAAAAAATAAGAAAAATTTAGTATATCACACTCTATGCAGGGGGATCTAATCTTTACTTTTTTTCTCTGCCACATACTGGAAGAATAATGGTTGTCTGGGGCCTCCCATTTAATATACAAATAGTAACGAAAGCTGATTAACAAAAAAGCATGAAAGATCTGTGCATTCTTTTCTTGATATTTGATACCATAGATAAGCCAAAAAAAAATCTTCACAAAATCAGCATGTGGCCCACAGGCCCCAGGTTGGACACCCTTGATCTATGGAATACAGTTAGAGTCAAGCTCTAAGTCAAAACATTATGTGGCAGTATCACCAGAAATAAAAATAACTGAATTATATGTAGACACCAGAAAGCTAGAACACAACAAAAGCAACTGAAAGTAATTAGTAAACTGAACGCTGTCCAGGAGATGAGTGAGAAGGTGTGCACCTGTTCTCATGCCTGGGTGCAATGGAAATAGCCCAGGAAGTATATGTGCATTGAACATTTGGTAGAATTTGTGGGAGGTGGGATATATATGTCTGGTTACGTTTTCCAATTTCTTTTGTAGATAATAGTGGCATTCCGTTTTCTACGTTTTCTCTAGTCAATTGTGTAGAACATTCAGACTTTTGTAAAAAGCTTTCATTTAATCAAAACTTTGAAGTTAAAAGTATATTGGTCCAAAGTTGTGCATTGTATTATCTTAAGAATTGGCATGGTGCATGCAGCTGTGTGGTTTTATGATTTCTAAGGTTCTTTGTTTTTACTCGAGCAGACTTACCCATTCTTGGCTATCTTATTGGTCTTTTCCAAGAACACTTTTGTCTTCATTGTTCAAATTAACTTTTAGTGTTGACGTCTTTTACATTTTCATAATTACTTTTTAACTTTCCTGTTCTTTTTGTATTGTGAAAATTACATACAGAAAAGTGAGGGAAAAGAACCCCATATAAATGGACCTACATTGTAACAAGCTAGTAATTAGAATCTTAACAGCACCCAGAATTTTCTATAAATTGGTCAGAACTCAACCCCTTCTCTGACTTTTGTGGTAATAGTTTCCGCCTTTGTTTGTGTCCCGAGTCTAGTTTTTCCTAATGTTGATGTTTTGAACTCTTGGATTGGAATCATACTAAATATCTTCTCCCCTGCCTGCTTGCTTCTTTCACTCAACAACATATGTGGAATATTTTCATGATGGGGGATGTAGCTGCTGTTGGCTCCCACTGATGCACCACTCAGCTTATTCTGACTGTGCAGTTCTCTTCTATGAAAACTTCTGGTTGTTTCGCTGTGGCACTGATTGCCAGCTGTTTGGCTGGTATGTTGATGGGCACTGGGTCTGTTTCACTTTTGGCACCTGTGCTCATTCGTGCCCATTATCCTGACCCACGGGTGCACATTCTTTTTTTTTTTCAATAATTTTATTAAATCATAATTGTGTACATTGGTGCAATCATAGGGCATGGTGTGCTTCATATACAATCAGAAATATTTTGATCATACTGTTAGAGATAGCCTTCATGGTATTTTCTTGATCACTATATAAAGACACTGATTCTCTACATTTAACAAGTTTCACCAGTACCCTGCTAAGATGCACCGTAGGTGTGTTCCCACTAATTGCCCTCCCTCCACCCATCCTCCCTCCTCTCCTCCCCTCCCTTTCCTTTTCCCTGTATTCTTGTGCTATAATTGGGTTTTAGCCTTCATATGAAAGCTATAAATTAGATTCATATTAGGGCTGAGTACATTGGATATTTTTCTTCCATTCTTGAGATACTTTGCTAAGAAGAATATGTTCCAGCTCCATCCATGTAAACACAAAAGAGGTAAAGTCTCCATCTTTCTTTAAGGCTGCATAGTATTGCTAACAATACTTGATTGTATCAATCTAATACATAGCACCTTAGAAATAAGAAGCGTGTATGTCTATTCTCATCAATCTGACTACTGCTAATTATTTTACTGTTGGAAAAAATCCTCACTGCTTTCCCATACTCATTAAGTTCATTTATCACCTTTATGTTTCTCATTACCATTTATGTTGCAACTATAGTTGCTATTTTCTGGAAAGTAGCAATTTCTTTAATTCACCTTAACTTTTACCTTTCTTCAGAGAGACTAACCCTATTCATATTAGTAAAAGTTTGACCTTCTCAAATACATTAGCATTTGTCACTCTTCACACTTAATGCCTAGAATATTCCAAACTGAGTTGGTATATTCTTTTTTTTTTTTTGTACTAGGTTGCTTTAGATGGTAAATAATCTTACATACAAAACTACCCAAAATGATCTTTTTCAGACAGATACTTGTCCATTTGTCTTTATCTGAAATTACTGGCTATACTTTTATCTTTAAAAGAATTGATAGCCTCAGTCAGCTTAGGCTGTCATAGCAAAATTTCATATTCTGGGTGACTTAAATAAGGCTGGAAGTCTGATATCAGGGAGGCATCATGATGGGAATCTGGAGAAGGCTCCCTTCCTGGCTTTAGACAGCCTCCTCGTTGGGTCTTTTTTTTTTTAATTAGCATATTCTATTAATTTTTTATTAAGTCATTTGTACATAGATCATACATACACTTATGCCATTATGGGATTCGATGTGTTGATTATTTGTACAAATTGGAGTGTTCTTCACACGGCAGAAGGCCAGCTGTGGCCTGTCTCTTTAACTCGTATATAGGCACTCATCTCTTAGGATACTAATACTTTATAATCACAAGTGCCCATTTTTATGACCACATCTAACTCAAATAATTTCTTTTTTTTTTTTTATAATTTTATTGAATCATAATTCTGTACATTGGTGCAATCATAGGGCACGATTCATATACATTCAGAAATGTTTTGATCGTACTGTTACAGTTAGCCTTCATGGCATTTTCTTGATCACTACTGTCCATAGTGGAGCGTAGGACTTTAACACGTGAATTTTG
>CAUYON010168171.1:0-10427 GCA_963573935.1 Arctocebus calabarensis
TGCACTTCAGCAGCTTCTGAGCCTCCACCCACAGTGTGGAAACCCTAGCCTCTGTCTGCTGCTGAGATACTCCTTATCTTTGGCCCAGGACAGTCCCCTTTCCCTCTATGTCCTCCTGTACAGTTACTGGATTCACAGGAACAGCCAAGCAGTACAGCCACTGTCTATGCAATGCCCGGTCCTAGTTAAGAAATGCAAACAATCTGGATTCTGGATGAGTTGGACTTCTAGACTTCCAGACCAAGGGAGGGAGTAGTCTGAAGGATCCAGGTGGCAAGGAAAACATTTACAACTCCATTCACATTGAGACCAAATGAACTGATACAGGAGTCAACGGGCTACCAGACACACAAACCCACAGATGCACCCACAGTCAGAAACACATAGACATACAGACAAAACATAACAAACAAACAAAAAACCAAACAACAACAACAACAAAGAACATAGGAAGAAAAAAAAATCTACAATAAAAATGATAATTGTAAAATACTTGAGAAAAGAGAAAAAAAAGCCTCTAAAAAATATGATGTAAGCACTCTTAGAACTTATAAGAAGGGAAAAAATGGAAGGGGAGAGAGAAAAAAGAAAGTAGTGTTTGTGAAAGAGTTACTAAGCAGAAGAAAGGAAAAAGAAAAATACAATTGAAAATAGAAGATAATAAAAATAACCTAGGGAAAGAAAGTAAAATAAAAAATTATTTATCAATGGCTCCTCTGAAAAAGGGATATATATTAAAAAAAAAAAAAAAACCAACCTCAAAAATATTATTCTTGTATATATATAGAAATACACTTCTTCATGTAAGGGGTGGATGTCATGTTTGGTGGGATAAATTTATAATACAATATACTTTGTGGACACCAGATAACCGTGAGTGGTTCCCAGGCTTGTTAGTATGGTAAACACTCCATCTGGCCAGTCGCCATTCTTGGAGTTTCTCCACCGGTCTGCATTGGAAAAGTTGCCCTACTCTAGGTGTTCTGCTCCAGACAGCACTCCCGTCTGACCTCCAAACTTGGTGCAAGAGTCCACGCATCACAAATCTCTCCACTTTGCCCTCCCTTTCTCTGGCAAACTGGCAGCTGCAATCGGCGGTGGGGAGAGGGGCTCACCGGGGCAACCACCGTGTCTGTGGGGGGAGGGGCTCACCCCCGGGGGGTGCTGTTGCCACTCTGAACTGCCGCCTCTTCCACAGCAAAAGTGCACGGGGACCCTCCTCGCCAATTTCCACAGCTCAGAGTGTCTCCTCCACACCCCAGATCCTGGCGCACCCTGCACAGTCAGACCTCACCATAATTCCCCACCTGGGATGGCACTGTCGGATCAATTACTCTCAATGATCTGGGGAAAAGGTGTTCGCCATTTCATTTCAAAATGTCTGTTTCCCGGCAGGGTCCCCTCCCCTCAACTCTGCTTGGGCTGTCCAGTCCTCTAAGGCTCCAAGCAGCACCCCTTTCTGGACGCCAAACTCTGAAATCAACACCTCAAGGAAATTTTCATCAATTAGTTTGCCAGTTGCAAACTGCTGTCTTCCCTGTGGGAGGGGCTGGCTGCCACTTCTCTGCGGGCAGGGGAAAAGTCTATAGCAGAGTCTGTGGTTTTGAACTACACTTCAAACACAACAATCCACCAATTCGCTGTGTATCTCCAGCTGTCCATCCACCCCAATAATTCACACAGGGAAAGATCCGGAGCTCCCTCCCTCTCACCTGTTGTCCTGCGAGGGATGGGCTACCGGACCGGCTCAATCATCATCTTACTCTGCCTCCCAGAACATTTTCTTTACCCCCACTTTACTTTAAGTTGAATTATCCAGAAGATTGTAGCAATTGATTAATTGTTTCTACAGCCTATATTTTATACTGCCACATTTGTTGTCATTGTTGGATACATGTGTAACTAAAGATGTCAACACTTTAGTAATTTTAATTTTTAATTATTTATCACTTCCTCTCCATCTTAAAGCGATATGATTAAATACAAATAAATAAAATCTCTCTGTATAAAGACAGTTGGAAGAGCTATATGGAATATAACATTTAGATTAAGAAAAAGTTTCATAAATTTTGTGTTCAGAAACTATATTGTGTTTTCTCAGAAAAAAAGAATATAGAAGAACATAGTGATCTGGTTTTAATTTCTCAGGAAATCCGTCTCTAAAAACTTGCAGCTAATGTGTCTTTGCTTTGGAGGCTGACATAGTTAATTTGAAATATGAGTTATTTGCTTGTTTTTTGATGGGATAGAAAAATACACTTAAGTAATGTGTTTTACACAAAGGGGATAGATGTGAGAACAGTAGGAAAGGAGAAATCCAAAACCTGTATCTCTTTTATATATAGATTCAACCATTCCCTCCAAAATGCCAACATTTATAGTGATATGTATATAAACACATGTTCCTATGTAGTTTGATTCTTAACTAGCAGCAATTTTTTTATACAATTCTTTTCATTCAATCAGTGAAAAATAGATTTAATGATGCTATTGGCCAGGTACTCTTCACAGTGGGGAGAAGGTGTGGGGGTTCTGCCCTCCTGGGCCTTATTCTTATGAGCAAGTGGAACTTTAGGAAAATGATTAAACGTATATATCAAAATGTCAATGACCGCAAGTTAAATAAAAAGAAACAAAGTAAGTTGAGGTGAGAAATGAAGCAAGATGAGGTGATAGTGTAATCAGGGCTACTTTTGATAGGTTTCTTGGAGAAGACCTCTACAAGATCAAATGGCATTTAAGGGGAGACCTGAGCAAATAATCACAGAAAAGAGAGCTTCTATGGAGACCACAGCAAGCTCAGTACTGACGTAGCAACAAGCTCTGTGTCTTCTGGAACCTTCAGGCAGGCCAATGTGTTTGAAGAACAAGGTGATAAACAGAAATGAGGGAGAAGGGTAAAAGTGACCTACTGTGTGCTCACTACTAGTGAGGACCTACCATGTGCCAGGCACTCTACTAGATACCTAGGATAATAAGTGCATATATTGAGTTCCCATGAATTACTAGGAAACATACTAAGTTATATATTTATCTTACTTAATCTTCAGTACTACCTGTCCTAGCTTGGGCTACCCTAACAAAATACCACAGCCTGAGTTCAGTTGTGCTTGAACAACCACAATTTATTTCTCATGAATCTGGATGCTAAATGTCTGATGTTAGGCCATTGGCAGGGCTGAGTTCTTCTGAGGACTCTGTTCATGACTTGCTGACACCCACTCCCCCTTCACATGGCCTTTCCTCTGTAGTGTCAGGAGACAGACAGACAAAGAGAGATCTCATCCTCCTCTTACATAGCCACTAATTCCTAAGTGAGGGCCCTACTCTTACTTACCATCTAATGGAATCCCAAATATCTCCTAAATGTCCCATCTCCAATCACATTATACTGGGCGGGAGGGCTTTCACATATAAACTTGGTACATTGAGCCCATAGCACCAACTCTGTGTGCTCTGTTATTTTTCTCATTTTACAAAACAAAACAAAAAGCATGAAGATCAGAGATGCGAAATAACTTGCCCACAATGGAAGCAGATTTAGGGCCTAATATCAGGAGGCCCCACTCAATATTATCATTCTCCCTGGTATCCTGCTTTCAGCAAGGAGCAACACAGACACAACCCTACAGTGCTGAAACCAAGAGCCTGGCTGCAGGTATCAGAACACGTGGGGTAGGAAATAAAAGGATCAAGTTTAGCAATGGCTCACAACTGTAATCCTAGCACTTTGAGAGGCTAAGGCAGGAGGATTGCTTGAACTCAGGCAATTTGAATTTGAGGTGAGTTGTGATGAGCCACCGTACTCTAGGTGAGATGCTGAGGTATGACCTTGTCTCAAAAAGAAAAAAACAAACAAAAAAAATGAAGAAAACTGAATTTGAGAAGCCCTGACATTATTATTATTCACTAGGTGAACTTTAGCAATCACTTAAACTCTTTAAATTTATATAATCATTTACATCCTCATTAATTTATTCTAAATACATCTATTAAAGGCCAGCTATAGACCAAGCAATATGCTCAAGAATCAAAATGAATGATAACAGGGTATGATATCAACAATCCTTCATTCAGGCTCGGTGCCTGTGGCTCAATGGGCTAAGGCACCAGCCATGTACACCTGAGCTGGTGAGTTTGCATCCAACCCGGGCCTGACAAACAACAATGACAGCTGCAACCAAAAAATGGCCAGGCATTGTGCCTGGCACCTGTAGTCCCAGCTACTTGGGAGGCAGAGGCAGGAGACTCACTTGAGCCCAGGAATTGGAGGTTGCTGTGAGCTGCGATGCAAGGCACTCTATCCAGGGTGACAGCTTGAGGCTCTGTCTCAAAAAAAAAAAAAAAAAAAATCCTTCATTCAAGTGGAAAAACAAACATACCTATTCTGCACAAAAGTGTTCTTATTTTGATTATCCACTAGAGAAGAACATAGGCTTTTAAAAATAGGACTGCTTGGGATGGATCATGGCTCAAACTTGCTAATTGCATATGTTAGTCTTTGAACACTTTAAAATATTCATTTGGAAATTGGTGACAGTAAACATGCTCAACTTTTAAGGTTGCCTAAGGGATGAAGAAGATAAAGTACATAAATCACTTACCTCAGTGTTTTACCCATATTAACATAGCAACAGTTATTTGTCATTGTAAATATTACTACTATAGTCACCAGTAAAGACATAATGCCAACATTGGATATTATAATTTTTGCTCTTTGGTGGTAATGTTTATTTATTTATATTTATGATATTTATTTATATCATTTATTATTGCAAAGTTATTTTTAATTTACTTAATACCAGTTTGGTAGAAAAATCAGCAGTTCCCTAACATATGTTCTCCTTCCTTACACAACAAAAGATTTATAATTAGGCATTTGGGACTGGAGACCACATCCACACCCAGCAGCTCGGCATAGCTGTGGAACTAAGTTTAAATCAATGGAATATAATCATGTAATCAGATATGCCTGCACCATCAGACTCGTGCATGAAATCCTCCATGCTCACTTTTTCCTACAAGCTGGAATACAGATCTGCTTGTGATTAGGCCTCAATTAAGCCAAACAAGACAAGGACAGAGCAGCAGTTTCCAACCTGCTGCCCCAGGCAACATGAGGATTATTCGAGGTCTGTGTTGCTTATTTGCAATGTCGGATATCACAAAAATTATGTATGGACCTTTTTTATGGCTCATCAGCTTTTATTAGTGTTTGTGCATTTAATGTGTGACCTAAAACAACTCTTGTAATGTGCAGAAAAGGAGAAAAAAGGTTGATAGCCCAGTTAGGACAAAGGGCATAAAAATTCAAAGTTGCTTTGTCTTGTAAATAAAATTTTATTATAAAAATACAAAGTTGAAGGCATCAACAGTTCCTGATCTCAAAATCTATGACAAAGTTATAGTAATCAAAATGGCATGGTACTGGCATAAATACAAACACATAGACCAACATAACAAAATAGAGAGTCCAGTATTAAAGCAATGCAATTAGGATTAATTGATGTTGAACTAAGCTGCCAGGAAGAAATAATAAAGAAAAGAAGACAGCTTTGATAAATGGTGCTGGGAAAACTAGATATCAACATGCAAAACAATGAAATTGGAACCCCATATCACGTCATACAAGAAAATCAACTCAACATGGATTAAAAACTTAAATGTAAGACCTGAAAGTACAAAACGACTAGAAGAAATTATAGGTAAAAACTCCATAATATTGGTCTGGCAACAATTTATTTTTTATTTGACTCCTAAAGCAAACATAGACAAATGAGACTACATCAAAATGAAAAGATTCTGCATAGCCAAGGACACAATCAATAGATTAAATAAATAATCTAAAGAAGGGGAGAAAACATTTGCAAATCATAATGTCTGACAAGAGATTAATATCCAAAATATATAAAGAACTCAACTCAAAAGCAACCCAATTAAAAAATGGGCAAAATACCAAAACAGTCATTTCTCAAAACAAGACATACATATGGCCAACAGTTACATAAAAAATTCTCAATATCACTAATTGTCTTAGTACGTTGTGTTACCATAACACAATAGCACAGCCTGGGTAGTTTATAAGGAAAATAAATTTATTTCGCAAAATGCTGGAGGCTGGAAAGTCACATTTTAAAGGTCCTGCATATGATTCCAAAGACAAAAAGTAACAAAAGCAAACACAGACAAATGGGAGAAGCCTTCTTGTTGTGTCCTCCTGTGGAAAAGATTGGAAAGACAAGGGAATATGCAAGAGAGAGAGGGCCAGACTCATTTTTCCAACAGGCCCACTCTAGGGGCGATAAACCCAGTCCCGTGAGAGTGAAGTTAGTCCATTCCCGAGGGCACAGGCTTCATGACCTATAGACTCTCATAGGTTCCACCTGTCAGCATTGTTGCATTGAGGATTAAGTTTCCAACACGTTGAGGGACACACTCAAACCATAACACTAACCATTAGAAAATGCAAATTATAACCAGAATGAGATTTCACTTTCCGTCTGTCAGAATAGCTACTACGACTAATAGCACAAGATAATTAAGTGTTACAGAGGAGGTGGAGAACATGAACAAGGACTTTGAAGAGCCCTGGGTACCCTTCCTTGATCGAATCTTCACTCTCAGACTAAATTTATAACCTGCAACAATAATTCATTCCACTGGGTTTTACTGCTTATCTATGAATTACTATACTATTTAGTTGTTTCTCTTTAGGGTCTTTAATTAATTACTTTAATACTGTATTTTGCCATGTATAATGCATACATTTCTGATATGGACACACATTAAACATGAATGCTAACTTGGGATGGGGGAGCCCAGAAGGCCTCCTGGGGCCATCAGGTCCTCCCACTTGAACCTGCTGGGCCAATAAGGTTGTAGTCCAGGAAGGTCGGGGATCTGGTGGAAGTGGGCCCAAGCAGCCTTCTACAATCACTATGATCATCTGGGGCTTAGTGGAGAAGACTACGGCTGTGGGGGTGAGAGCTGAGACTGGCCATGCAGAGGGGACAAGGAGCTCCAGACAGGCAAGCCCCAGGGACCTGCCTGGCTGCCCCTGGGCTGAGTGACCTCAGGACCTCCCACACTGCAGTCCCCAATTTGGCAGGGAAGGAAGGGTTCCCGGGAGAGAGGGAAGGGGCACTCTTCACAGAGCAGTGGGCTACTGGAAGGTGGTGTAATCGGCACATCAGGGGAAAGATGTTCACCCTACTCAGATGTATCTCCCGTGGCCAAGAGCTGACCACTTTCTCAAGGGGCATTTTCCTGAAAGTTCAGGCAAAAAACATGGGAGTGCGTTATACCCAGTAGCACATTTTACAAAGCAAAATACAGAACATTCTTCCCTGACTTGATTTTTTCCCTGAATATTGTGTTTATATTAATGGGCACAAGAATACTTTGTTCTCTCTGCTTTACAGTAAATCATCACATGAATATACTACAATTCATTTGTCCATTCTATCAGTGGACATTTGGAGTGTTCCCAATTTTTGCTTTGAAAAATATGCTGCTGTGACTATACTGGTATCTGCTTCCAGGTGCACATTACTAATGTGTGGTGTGTGGACTTGAGCCAGTTCTTAGATAGTTTGCTATGAGTCTGTGATGGAGTATTCACAGAAATGGAGGGTAAGTACATATATTTGGAAGCTTTAATGGTATTTCAACTTTTCTGCAATATTTGCAACAAATGATGCACAGAATCAGCAAACCCATATCATTTAAAAGGGCTTTACGAGTTTGATAATGTGAATGGGGTGAGTCATAATATGATAAAAACCAGTTCTCAAGAACTGCTGTACAAGTTTGTGCCCATAGTTAATAATATTGTATCTTATATTTAAAATTTTGTTATAGAATAGACCTCACATTAACTATTCTTACAACAATAAAATAACATTTTTAAAAAACACACATGCCAGTCATACATAATAAGACAATGTAATATTTTTAAGATCAGGTAGGTAGCTACAAAAACATATAAAAATAGATGAAATATAAGTATATATTTATAAAGATCTATATAAACTTTTAACTTATAATTAAGTCTATTTTTAAAGTTTATAATTTAATGTTTTTTCTAAGTTAGGGTAGTAAAATCTGTGTACTTATTTTTAATGGCTAATTTATTGATAGCAATATAAGCTTTACTGAATTTTTTTTTCCTTTTTATTTATTTATTTATTTCTGGTCAGGATAAGATACACCTGTTCAGAATGTAGAAATAGCACTAAACAATATAATGAAAAAGAAATAATTTCAAAGAAATGAAGATTATGTGGACATTAAGTTTTACCTAGGATATTATCTCTCATATATATGATTTAGATTTTTAGCTATATTTGTTGGTAATATGTGACACTATACATATTTAATAATTCTATCTAAACACTAACACTTCATATTTAGATATTTTTTTAAAAAACTAAAAATCTATAAAGAGTTACCGAGACATTAGTAAAAGACTACAACAAAAGTATGAACTTAGGACCAGATACAATGGCTCTCACCTGTAATCCCAGCACTTTGCGAGGCCAAGGTGGTTGGATCTCTTGAGCTGAGGAGTTGGAGGCAAGCCTGAGCAAGAGTGAGACCACATTTCTACTAAAAATGGAAAAATTAGCTGGGTGTTGCAGTGGGTACCTGTAGTCTCAGCTATTCTGGAGGCTAAGTCAGGAGGATGGCCTGAACCCAAGAGTTTGAGGCTGTTATGAGCTAGGCTAATACCTAGGCTAATACTGCACTCTAGTCCAGGCAACAAAGTGAGAGTCAGTCACCACTAACAAAAAAAAAGTGTGTGCTTATCAATGACAGGTACTATCTAAAGAAGGTATGTCAAGTATCACTTCTCAATGACAACACAGTTCAACACTTTAGGGAATCACAGAACAAATAACATCTAGGAACTTGATGAATGCAAAGAAATCACTAATTTGGTAAATGTTTTAATACATGGGCAAACTGTACAGAATGGTGATATAGAGAAATATTTTTTTCAACTTTATTGATTACAACAAACCAACTCTGGGTTTGCAAAACTATAAAGCATTACATTGAGAAAACAATAGTTTAGTGTTCCAGTTTCATTAAGAGGATGTTCTGCTGCCACAGATGCATTAACAAGAAAATAATGGGGAAATATTACACAGAATAAAAAGCTTTCATTAGAATATAGATCGAGATGTTGATTTTTTTACTGAAAAAAGGCTCACTAAGGAAAAGAAAAAGTCTTAAGTGATGTACAAAAAATTTATTGAAAGAATAGAGTTTTAAATGAAAGATTATTTCCCTTATTATGATATATTATATAACCATAATCTTTAAGAAAAATTCCTTATTTCATGTAGAGATATAATTTTGAGGGTTTTTTTTGTTTTTTTTTTTTGCAGTTTTTGCCCAGGGCTGGGCCTGAACCCACCACCTCTGGTACATGGGGCCAGCACCCTACTCCTTTGAGCCACAGGTGCTGCCCAATATAATGTTTTTTATAAAGGAAAATTTTCTTTAAAGAATGTATGAAGTTCTACACAAATTTAATATATATAGTCTCTTAGTGTTTCTTTAATCCATTTTGATCCAAATCATTTAAAGATATGATTCAGACTGTCTGATATGCTTAATTATCTTTGGTATATTTAATGCTATTTATCTTTCCATGTAAGAAAGGAATGCAATATGTTCTCAAAGTCGGATAAAGAAAAATGAATGAAATATAAAAGAGAAAAGTCTCCAAATTATTACAGCATGGCCTATAATTTAACAAAATGATTAGTAAAGAAGTGAAGATCTTGAAATTGTACATTAGCAACAAGTTATCAGTAGTTCTTAAGAATTTGATAAAATACTATGGATTTTTTTTATCAAAAACATACATATAGGTTTTGTTTTGTGGGTTTTTGTTGTTGTTGTTTGTTTCTTTGTTTTTGTTATTGTTGATTTATTTTTAATTTCAACATTTTCCTTAAAGATTTTTCTTTTCTTTTTTTTATTTTTTTATTTTTCTAGTTTAAATATAATTTTCCATTGTTGCCTTTTTTAACAATTAGACTTCAATTTTGCTAGTGTTTCTCCCCATAGTAATTGTTTTTTCCCCAATCTTATCAGGTGAAGTTTTCGGTGTGCTTGTTTTGATTTGATTTATTGCATTTTTGTCTTCCCTCTCTACTTGGTGGAAGTGGTACTGTGTCCAAACAGGCTGGCAAAGAGCTGCTGACCTAATCACCCAACGTGGCATCCCCAGAGGTTGGGGGCTCTTAGGGTTGGGTCAAAGTACCCTACTATACACCTATATTGCTCCCGTTCCCCTCTTTCTGTGCCTCTCTTCTTTTGGTCAATAGTTGCTTCTACCCACCCACTCTCCTTTCTCCTTTTTCTTCTCTTTTTCATTCTTTCTTTTTTTCTCTTTGTTTCTCTCTTTCTTTCTT
>CAUYON010168174.1:0-33329 GCA_963573935.1 Arctocebus calabarensis
ATGACACTTATCATCACTAGTCCTACTCTATATTTTTCTTATTTTTTTTTTCTTTTCTTTTTTTTTTTAGAGACAGAGTCTCACTTTATCACCCTGGGTAGAGTGCCGTGGCATCACACAGCTCACAGCAACCTCCAGCTCTTGGGCTTAAGCCTCAGCCTCCCTAGTAGCTGGGACTACAGGCACCAGCCACAGCGCCCAGCTATTTTTTTTTTTTTTTTTTTTTTAGTTTTGCAATTCGACGAGGCCGGGCTTGAACTCGCCACCTTCGGTATATGGGGCCGGCGCCCTACTCGCTGAGCCACAGGAGCCACCCAAGAATTTTTTTTTAAGATGTAATTTCGAACAACAAAGAGGACAAGTAAGGGCTACCTATGACAGAGATGGAGAGAACTTTGTGAAAAACAGACAAACATGGAATGTTAGAAAAGGATGGTACAGGCACACGAAGCTTGAGCATGAAGCAGGCTCACACATCACGGGAGTCCATCAGCCCAGCAGAATAGCCAAAAGGCTCACGACTCAGCTTTATTGGAACAGCTGTGCCTCAAGGGGCATGGAAGGGTAGGAATCATATGAGGGCTGAAAAGGGGGAATTTTTATGAAATATGAGGACAGAAGAGCTGAGCCCTCCACAAGTATCTCATGAGGCAACCAAGTATCTACTCTCCCAAGCAAAAATATGGAACTTTCTTTCCTGAGAAAACTGAGTAGACAGACCCCCAACCCCCAAAGAAAACACAAGGTCCAGGAAGCAGCAGAACCAAGCTAGTAAATTCAAATAGGAAACCGGAGGACAGCTCTGTAGCAGGCTAGGGAGCAACCAGGTCAAATCTGAGAACAGAGCACCTGTTCTCAAATTTTATATATTCTGTTTTATATATTCCAAAGGAATATATAAAATATCCAACTGGTTAGAGAGCGAGAGAGAGAGAGTATGATAACAGCAAGTGCTTTTTTTAGAAAAAAGGCAATTAGAAACTCTTGGGAATGGACAGCACCTGTCAGTGGGTAGGGCACTGGCCCCATATACTGAGGGTGGCAGGTTCGAATCCGGCCCTGGCCAAACTGCAACAGAAAAATAGCCGGGCATTGTGGCGGGCACCTGTAGTCCCAGCTGCTTGGGAGGTTGAGTCAAGAGAATTCCCTAATCCCAGGGAATTTGGAGGTTGTTGTGAGCTGTGATGTCACAGCACTCTATCGAGGGTGATCAAAGAGAAAAAGAAAAAAAAAAAAAGAAAGAAACTCTTGGGAACATAAAAAACTATAAAATAATAAAAATGCCTATCACAGTCACACACTTAAATGACTTCAGGGTCACATGAGTAAGTAAACAAACAAGCAGGTCAGTCATTAGAGCGCCTGCATACGCATGTAAGTGGTAGGGATGGTGGCAAACTACAGCAGGCATGCCCATGAGAGGGGGGCAGCCTCCAGCAGTGTTACTATACTATATATGCACACATATGTACAGATATATGTATATATAACTACACACCCATACATACATGTGGGAAGTCAGACTGTACATGCTAGACCTTCTGATTTATGAAACAAAACCCCAAACACTGTCTAAATCTCTTATGGAAACTCTATCAATGTTTATGTATTGGCTGAAAATCTTTAAAAAACCCACTAGGCAAATCAAATATGTCTGAGGATGAACTGTTAACGTGCAAATTTTTGTCAATACATTCACAACAACATAAACCCTATCTGCTGTTTCTTCAGCCTTTAAAATCAACCTGTAGATAAAGTATAAAAGATGAAAAGGCAATTACAAAGGAAAAATGCAAATACTATCAATATTAACAGTATAAAAGTAAAAGCAGAGATGATAGATGTTGGTAAGTGGAAGGCGAGGTAATATTATCATCTTACTGAACAGGGACTCAAGAGGTAACACTGGTAAGAAAAAATACAATAATAAGATTCTTACTTATAAACATAACAGAATAGAGGAACTATAAATAAAGATACAACTATGTTGTGAGGATGTGGGGAGAGGAGAGAGAAGGGG
Source organism: Arctocebus calabarensis (assembly GCA_963573935.1). Classification (NCBI taxonomy): domain Eukaryota; kingdom Metazoa; phylum Chordata; class Mammalia; order Primates; family Lorisidae; genus Arctocebus; species Arctocebus calabarensis. Next base: position 2,021 of record CAUYON010168174.1, read on the forward strand.
GGTCTAAGGGAGTTAAATTGTCATCTATCATAACAGGAAGTCAGCAGATAATTTCTCAAATAAAAGTAAAATTAAAGTACATTATTTGAAATATGGAGGTAAATGACAAGAAAATAATTGAGTGTTAAAGGTGGTTACCTCAAAGGAGAGAGCTGAGAAGGACAGGGACCAGGAGACTATTATTTTTTATTAGAAATTCTTCTCAATTTCCCTCCCCCTCCCCCCCAAATCCAAAACACCTATTTCAAGAAAATAACAGATGAATTCATGGGGTTGCCTTTTAGGAACGATAACTAAACCTGCAACTTTGAATCCCAGTAAGGTATTTACTACAGATAACACTCAATGGAGTTTAAATGAAAATAATTTAATGAATGGACCAGTTACAGGGGAGGGTTGAGGCAACCAGCAATAACGTGGTGCAGCATCCAGAGACTAACATCAGTAGAAAGACACTACTCCCCCCAAGTCTGAGGGGCAAGGACAGGGAGCTGTGTTGTTACTGGAGCCTGAAGAGTCTGGAGGACTGGCTGAAAGTCTGCGGCTGTAAAAGTCATTGCCAGGAATTAGGTGAAGCGGAGAGGGCGCAGGAGGATTGCTGCTCCAAACATCTCTCGTCCTGTTTTTGGATCTCCTGCTGTGGCCTCCTATTGGCCAAGCCCAACTACATCTAGAGGGTAGGTAAAGGAGCCAAGCTGACACAATCCACGGGGCCAGCTTCTCAGGCTGCAGCAGGGCAGAGAATGGAACTGGGAGTTAGGGCAAATGGGAAGCAGCCAGCACGGACGCTCACACTCTCCATTACCCAACTCTCTCCATTACCTACCTGAGAGTAAAAAAACATTAGACAAAGCACATACTTGTCCAAGAGTGGTACTTCTGACTTCTCTAGTTCAGCAGCAGAACTAAGGGACCACCAGGAAGCACTGTTTGCCTCAATTTTCATTAGTAAATATAGATGGATGACGTCCATAGGCTGGCCCTGCATACCGTCACAGAAGAGATAAGGGAGAATCCTATCAACTTGACAAGGGGTGGGGGTGAGACACACCCTCAGAGAAAGATAAGGATACAATGTAGGACAATGAGCTCCCACTGAAAAGTGTGATCCCACCTGCCCCTCGCCCCACACCAGGGGAGTCGTGGTTGGCCCTGAAGACTGAGTAGAACAGACAGGAGAAGGCAGCCAGAGAGACGTGTTTGGAAATAGTGAATTGGTCTGCCTCGTCACAGGAGGAATGAGAAATGGGCTGTTTGCCAGGCTGGGGCACTCTAACAGGAGGAATCCAAATGTTCAAGAGCCCGAACTGCATTTCAGAACAGATGTTGCCAAGGTTTTCTGAAGTGACGTGTCTGAGGCAATAAGGACACAACATGGGTGGGATATGCTTGGCATATGATGAACTGATAGACGTGGGGACATACGGTGGGTGATTTGATTATTGTTGGATCCTCTTGTCTCAGCACAAGGTCTAGTCCATGATTCATGCTCAAAAGTAAGCACTACACTGGCTGGACAACTGGCTGGCTGAATGAATGGAAGGGGTGATGGTGTCTTAGGGTGGTAGCAATGCAAACTAATCTAATGAAATAGCAGAATCAGCAGGATCTAAAGCCTGGATGCTTCCCAGAGGGTGCAGGTTTGATGCCTGTCTCTCTTGGGAAGTGGGAGATTACAATATAATTGCGTTATCACTCTGCAAACATTCTCCAGCTTGTAAGGGCATGTTTGGTTATTAACAGATCATGCAACAAATTACACACAGGAAACAAACCGTGAATGATAGAAAGGTGGGTGGGGCCCAGGGCAAGAACTGGAGACCAAGGACTCCTCTTACATCCTACCTAGGAGGACAAGGCCAGACACTGCAGCTTGCTTTACTTTATGGCTTGGCACCTATAGCAGCTATGGCACCAGCCACATACACAGAGGCTGGTGGGTTCGAATCCAGCCCGGGCCTGCCGAACAACAATAACTACAACAAAAATAGCCAGGCGTTGTGGCAAGTGCCTGTAGTCCCAACTAGTTAGGAGGCTGAGGCAAGAGAATCTCTTAAACCCAAGAGTTTGAGGTTGCTGTGAGCTGTGATGCCATGGCACTCTACTGAGGGCGACATAGTGACAGTCTCAAAAATCAAAACAAAACAAAACAAAACAAATGGTGTCATCACTAGGTGAGGGACTATTGGGTGGTCACCTCCTGCAAACAACAGAACCCACCACTTTGAATCATATGGGACTGTTACAGTCCTACTGGCCAGTTATAGAAGTGCGGCATCTCTTACATCTGCAGACCAAGACAGGATTTTGAGATTCTAGCTAAAATCCTTGAGCCATTTTAAGAATTTCTTGATGCTATAAAATGCCTAAAAGTAAGGGTAAGGATGGAATCTGGTAAACTTAACACCACAGAGTTAAGTGGTAGCTAGTCCTCTGTCTTCCCTTCATCCAGGTAGGAAGAAAGAATATGCTTGTTGTCTCCTGGTTGCAGGGTAAGGAAGCCCAGCCACAACCTGTATCCATACCCCTCTGGGCATGTCCCAGAGTGGTTTCACCAACATATCTCATAAGAACCAACCCATAAGAATAGCCGGAGCAGGTGCCTTTATTTCCCTTTCGCAGATGGGAAAATTAAAGCACAGATATCTGTGTAAGCAACCTGCCCAGGGCCTCAGAGAGGAATCACTGATCCAACCTGGCCTTGGAATGCTGGTCTCCAATGATGGAGTCATCCTTGTATTCCTAGATTCTGGCATGGAGCCTAATCCATAAGTAGTTGGTTTCTTTACCTGTGGTATAACAGTATTTTCTTCTCCTTATAAGGCCAGTGTGAGGATCAAAGGCATTTGTACAGGTAGCTTTTACAGCACATAGCTGGTATTCTTTACTATTCGCTACTAGTATTATAGTTGAGTCTGTAGCTGCTAAGAAAATAAAATAATGTAAGAGGAAAGAGATCAGCATTGGGGAAGGCCTTTCTGAGGATGCAGCATGAGAGCAAAACCTAAGTGAAGAAAAGAAGCCAGCCCAGGCAGACAGCATGGCGAGGGCAAGGCTTGGAGACAGACAGGAGTAAACTTGGTGTGCCTGAGGGGGAAATGACAGTTTTATAATTAATTATCACGATCCACTTTATTATGGCATTTATGTCCCAATTTCTGTGCTTCATTTTTAGAAGGATAAGTGGAATTATCCATCTGAACAGCAACCCCATACTAAGGCAGAGTCTTAAGGGCCCCGCCGAGGGTTTAGTTGGAGTATCTCAAATAGGGCTGAAGAATCTGCTTTGCCAAAAGTTTTCAATGTGTGCCCTGTTCACACATTTCTAACTCATTTTACTTTGTAGGCCATGGGCTACTGGCTGGGGAAAGGGAGGCTCAAAGTCACCCTGGTCCTGGAAATCCCCAGCTTACACTTGGCAACAGCAGCTAAGAGCAACTTACCAGCATCCACCCCCCGCCAGCCTCCTCCTCCAATCTGGTAAGTAGGGAGGAAGGAGGCAAGTCTACATAGCAAACGCTGGGGAGGATGACAAACGGGAAGGCGAGGTCCTGTGTCATTTGAGGCTGTTCTAGTCTATCACAGAAAGCCAGAGGAGAATCAAGTCAGGTAGGCCTTTAAAAGCTCCTTCTTACTCTCTTGTAGGTGCAGTCAAAATGAACTTGACCAGGAATGGCCCCTCCTCTTGACTACCAGTGTGGCTCCTGTGGCCTTAGTGGCCAACACTGCCCCTTCAGGTTGGGGGAGGGGGTGGCTTACTGAGACCAACAGCCATGCTCATCCACATCACTTCTACACCCCTTGTGACAGTCACCCTCTGCTGCTGGATTACCCCAAAGCAAGGCCAGTCCTGGGATACTCTGCCCAGTAGCACCCAGGTCACTAATGTAGAATCCCAGGCAGGGACTGTCTCTTCCCTAGGACCAACCTCCCACCCACCACGGCTAAGCACCCTCAGAAGAACTGTCTAGTATCTCCTGAAGGAACTGGACCACGACCTGGAACTCAGCCACACACACATTTGCAGTCAGTCCATCCTTCAGGCCCAGCAAATGAAGAAGTAAAGGCAACTCTGGAGGCCCTGGGTTCAGGTCATCTGGAAGCACACCACAAGGGCAAAGGACTGATGAATTTTACTATTTAAAACTAATTCAGTCTACATGTAAACAAACAAAAAGGACAAATACAAATTAATTGTCCACAAAAGGAAAAAATAATTTCATATGCATATTAATGTCCTTAATATATAAAGAAAACTTTAAAATCAATAGGAAAATGATAACCACACAAGAGAAAAATGGATTACAGGCAATTCACAAAAGAAGACATACATATGGCACAAACACATGAAAAATGGTCAAGCTCAGGAGAAACCAATAAAATGCAGATTAAAAGAACCTATCAAATTGGGAAAAATTTTTAAATCCTACTGCAGTGTTCGTGAGAATGTGGAGGGAACACACATGCTCACACACTTATGATGGGAAAGAAACTGGTAGATTGGCAAATACTTACCAAAACTTCAATGTGCGTGTACTCCGACCCAGGAATCAATTCTGCAAAATGTTCACATTATAACAAACAAACCCACGCTCAAAGGTACCCAGTATTAGCAAAGATGCAGAGAAGTGGTGCAGCTATTTAGCAGTATGTACAGGAAACATCTTCAAGTTTTGTATCTCATTTGACCCAGAAATTCTTACAGGAATTCACCCATAGGAAATCATCATGAATAAGCCTAAAGACTCAGCTGCAAGGATGCTCACGCAAACACTGTTGTTAGCGGGGAAGCCAGAGGGCAGAACAATCTGAATGTGCAAAGTCGGAGCCTGGGCGGATAGACGGTACCGACAGAATGGAACACCACGGAGCGATTCCAAGGCTCACTGTAGGGCCCCCCGTTCAGAGATGGCAGACTTGGAAAGCATGTGTTTATCTCCTTCTGCTAAGATTCCACTAAAATGATGGTTTACAGGAAAGAGGCAATTAGCAACAAATTAAAGGGAGACAACAAACAGACAGGGCCTGTAACTGAGGCAGCATGACAGGATGCTCACAGAGAAGGCAGACAAGAAGACTGGGACTGAGCTGCGAACTCCAGCGTGGGGGAAGCAGCGAGGATGCAGCAGAGTGAAGGGCGGGGAGTGAGGCACGGCTGATGAACTGAAAGTCAGAACACAGCAGACTGACGTGCACAGACTTTCATTCACTCTCCATCCCACATGCACCTTGCAGGCAGGAGACTGGGGCCAGTTCCCCGTGGATCATCCCAAGGAGCACCCCCGCTGCTAATGACTACGTCAAAGGGGTCAAAGACACAGATGCAGCAAACACAGGGCTCCTGGGTGCTGCGGATCCCTGAGCAGGGCAGGGAAGGGATCTGGTGCCCAGGGCAGCCAGGGGAGGGCACCCCCACTGAGCTACTGGGCTGGGCTGGTGCTATTGCTTCCAGCCCTGACATTTCAGGCCACCAAGCCACAAGGAAAGCGAGACTAGTGGTGCTGCCAGGGGCATGTGTACCCACATGGGCTGCCACACTGGTCTCTCTATCTTCAGTCTCCCACTTCCCTTGAGCTCTGCCAAAGGGTGGGAATGGGGAGTTCGTTTCCAGGAAAGTGAACCACTACTTTCATGCCACTAGCCATTCTTTCCCTGAACAGTCAGGAAATGTTTTAAACCAGGCATGACATCCTTGCAGAGAAGAGGCCCTGTGAGGGGAACAGGGGGACCCAGCGTGTGGATCAAGCTCAAGGAAGCAGTGCCCAATCCAACTTTTGCTTAGATTTCTACAGAGAGAGAACAGTGGCTCAGAAAACAACTATCCATTATAAGAGTCCCGTGGATGGTCAAGGCTCTCCCAGAGATAAAGCTGGTGGCAAAGTCATCTCATTCACCTACCCGGGCTGTAGGCATTTCTGAAAGAGAAGCTTCACATGGGTAGGGTTGAAGAGCAGAGCATCCTTCTCGGCCTTTTAGGCAGGCAATAGTGCTGACTCCCTATAGGCAGGTTGGCCTGCTCTAAAGACAAGGAGATAACTCTAGTTCCTTTTGAAGACCTCCTTCCCCATCACTATATCCTTCACCTCTCTAAGTATGCTCAAAAGGCTCCCCCAGGCTCAATGCCCATATCTCAGTGGTTAGGGTCCCAGCCATGTGCACCAGGGCTGGCAGGTTTGAACCTGGCCCAGGACTGCTAAACAACAACGACAACCACAATAAAAAAAATAGCCAAGCCTGCCTTCTTCTTCTAAGCCCAGGGGGGAGGAGAGGAAGCTGGCTGATTCTTATGGCCTGGCTTGCTATCATTTTTCCAACAAATATCTACAGAGAACACCCATAATATTCCAGGGAATTCTGGAAGTTGAAAGAACCAATCTTTACCCCTAAGGAGATCCACTAAGTGATGGGGCTGGAGGTTCATAGCAAAGTTAAGGTGAGTTATCAGAATGCACCTGCATCCCGTTCCATTCACTCTCCTCAGAAACACATACTTGTTGGTTAAAGTCTTATTCTTTAGTACAGATGAATCCTCAGTTGGGGTTAACTGAGATGGTTCCTGATTAAAATCATCAGTAAATGAAACTAAATCTCAATTTTCTGCAGCTCAATTCACACATCTCCTTTCTACTTTTCAAGTAAACTAGGGAGCTAGGTTTAAGCAGTGTTTTAGGGAGCCTACAACTGCTGGTAACGTTTAAGAGCTTACTTGCATGAGCAGATTGCAACCCTCTTCATGCGAGGTAAATCGGATGTCCAAAGGGACATTTCCCTGTTTTCCACGGGGTCTGCAATGTTGTTCTCTCAGGCACCTGACCTGCTGGACCCTTCTCTGGGGCCGCTCACTGTCCCAACACAGCCCCATAGCCACATCAGAGGCAGCGGTCGCTCTGCAACTGGGGCCAGCTCAGAAAAAGGGTTCTTCTTGGCCTGAGAAGAACTAACCATGTGTCTCTGAACAAGGACACAGGGTTCCCTCCACCACTAGGTAAAAGCATGGCCCTCATTCCAACTGGCATAAGAGGTGGGGGAAAAGCCACAAGATTCAAAGGAGGGCTGATTACTAACTTCAAGCTCCATGGGAGGAAAATATAGGAGCTTCCAAGGGCCACATGGGCCCCTCCAGAGCTTACTTAACTTGAAGAGGAAATTGCCCCACAGACACCCATCAACGGATACAAAGATGCCGAGGCCAAGGACAGTGACGAATCCCAACGGCCACATCCGACCACCTCCTGGTCACGCAAAAATAGAAAATTTTGAGGATGCAGCAAAGTTATATTTTTCTCTTAGACTGGCAGTCTAGGTGAGCTTTCAGCTGGGCTGCTAAAACCCCCCCCCCCCCACACACATATATATATGTGGGTTAGGGTTAGGGTTATATGTGTCTGTGTGTGTACATGTATGCATATATATACATACACCACATGGATATATATGTGTGTGTTTTATACATAACCCAGGAACCCCTGGTGGGATAAATATGGAAAACGAAAAATAAAACCAAGAAAATTTTGGGAGGGCGAGTAGAGCCCAGTGATTCGAAGTTAGTTGAGTTGTGGGGGGTTATGGCAAACTCAGGTCAGGGACCCCAGGAGATTTGCCTGCAGCACCGCCTGACACACTCCTCCTGCCAGAACAGGTGCCACTCAGGCTCCTCAACAACTTCCACCATTACTACCTGCTTTCAAAGTCTCAAAGCAAGCAAAGTCCCAACTCGAATATTCTCTACAATTGTATTACCTAATTATACAGGCCAATCTCATTTATCAGATCTCATTACAAGAAAGAATTATATGGGCCAAGTAAGTATTAGTGATGTTTTGATTTGGTTAGTGACAAAGTCTCTCTGGGAACTAACCTATCCAGCAAACCCTCTATCTAGGCCTGTCCACTTAGAGTGGTCACTCTGTGGTGAAAATAACTGGTTCTCAGTGGGGAATGGACCAGTGGGAGGGGCTGTGTGGGACGTATCATGGCTCTGCTTATGGCCCCAACTTCCCAATGAGAAAAGGGAGTTAGACCCCAAACCCAACCCAGGCGAGGGCTATCACATGCTTCAGGCCTAGGAGCCAAAATGGGGTGGGGGTGAGGGTGGGGGCATGCTCCCTCTGATGTTTTAAAGTGGTGAGCAAGGGATGCTTTGGCGGACAACAGAGCACCAAGACGCCCAGCACGTTGGCCTGAGCAAGGGTTCATGGAGGACAGGATGGGCACTTGGGGCTCCAGAGTGATGGGCCATCTGGTCTCACTCAGCTTCATCATAATCAAGATGGTAGGGGTTAGTCTGGATGGCCCTTTCCAATTCTGAGTCCTCACATCCACACTGCTGTGAATCAGACACTTCAGCATTGGGAATGACCTGGCTGGACTGTTATTAAGTCACATGGCACAAAGGCCACAGAAAAGACTGCAAGTGTTATGACTTCTACAGCCTCACTAACCATTTTTGAGGGTAGCTATGGGGAGTAAAGAGGAAAAAAAGGAATTGGGAAGAGTGAGAGGAAAGGGGATACCAGAATGCTTGGCTCACCTGGCAGTGGGAGCCAAGAGCCCAAAGCCTTGCTCCCAGGTGATAGGGCTAGGACCAGGTACTCTTGAATTCTGCCTGCAGTTCAAGGTGGGCCGTCCCCTCTGCTGATAAGGCAGGGATGCTGGGGAACAGCAATAACAACCGCAGCCGACACTCAGTGGCACATGCAGTGTGCCAGGCAGTCCTGCATGCTTTACGTGTATTAATTTATTCACTAATTCCACAGAACAACTCTATCATGGACATATTATGATGCTCATTTTACAGATGAGGAAACTGTGGCACTAAAAGTTTAAATGGGCAGATCTGAACCCAGGCCATCTGTATCTCAAATCTGTGTGCACCAGCGATAGCCAGGGTCTTTGTTTCCACAGAGTTCTGGATTAAATAGTCAACACAAGGCTGGGCAGGGCATGCTGTTTACTGAATGCCAGTGGTACCAAGTATAGGCACTTTCCATGCATTAATTCTGGGATTCTCTTTCCTCACCTCTACTACCCTGCGACCATCATTTCATTGGGGACATCTCTGACTCCCTGAAACAAGATCTGACCTCCATCATTTGCTGACATGGGACCCTCTGCTTCATCTTCTGATTGCTTTCATGACTAAACATTATTTGCTTGTCTGTTTGCTTAATAAACACTTCTATCCCTGGTTAGACTCTCAGCCAGTGCTGATTAATAGAACTTTCCATGATGATGGAAATATTTTATATTTGTGCTGTCTAATGTAGTAGCCACTAGTCACATGTCATTGTTCAGTATGTGAAATCTGGTTAGTGTAAGAAATTGAATTTTAAATTTTATTAAACCTACTTTTTTTTTTTTGAGACAGAGTCTCATTCAGTTGCCCTGGGTAGAGTGCCTTGGCATTAGCCTAGCTCACAGCAACCTTAATCCCTTGGGCTCAAGTGATGCCCTTGGCTCAGCCTGCTGAATAGCTGGGACTACAGGTATCTGCCACAATGCCTGGCAAGTTTTTGTATGTTTAGTAAGGATGTGTGGGGTCTCTCTCTTGCTCGGGCTGGTCTCAAACTCCAGAGCTCAGGAGACCAAACTACCTCGGTCTCCCAGAGTGCTAGGATTACAGGCATGAGCCACCACGCCCAGCCAATTGAATCTACATTTAAATAGCCACATGTGGCTAATGGCTGCCATGTTGGACAGCACAGGCCTAATTCCCAAGAGCCTACTTTGTGTGGCTATCTCCCCAGAGAGTAAGAGAGTCCGGATGTAATAAAAAACTTGTGAAATGAATGAATGAATGAATGAATGAATGAGGAATGAACACATGAGAGGGAAGCTGATGAGGAAGAAAGAAGCCCATCCAAGGAGCACCAACTCTCCTTCCCTGCCCTCTCTGTGCTGCCCTACTAACCCGCTGTGGGTGTCACCATCCTTGACCATCAAGCCTCATGCCTGGGTCTAGATGGGCCCCTATAAGGAGCTTCCTGCTGCCCACCTTCCACAGCCTCTAAGGTCTGTTAAGGGTCAGGAGCCGCACATGCCCACTTCCCTATGATGGCCAAGAAGCACGGCTTCTGCAGACTGCCTCATCTCACCTAAGGAGATGCGCTAGCAGGTAAACCAGCTCCCATCTCTGAGAAAGATCACTTATCATCCCTCCCTCCCTACTAAAAGCTCTACAGAGAACTAAGCCAGCAACTCAGACTGATCACCTCTTGACACTTGGCAGAGAAGCAGCAGAGAAAACAGTGGCTTGAATGGCTCAGGCAAACCTGTCATGACCGGGACTGCGGAGTCAGTGTCTTGGAGTCAAACTCCACTTCTGCCACTACCACGGCACGTTGCTTGGTGCAGCTTCACTGCAGGTCTCAGCAGCCGCTGCCTGAGGTTCATTCAGCTCAGATTTATCAGGCTCTGGCAGTGTCTAGACTGTGTGTGAAGCTCTGGGGTACAGTGGAGGACGAGGTGATCGTGGTCTCTGCCCCACGGAGTGCTGGCCCTTGTGAGTGCCAAAGACAAATGAACCTGATGGGAACAGCGGGGGTAAGAGAGAGTGGGCACTGTGAAAAAGGAGAGACACAAGGGAGGCAGGAGGATGCCAGTCAGACTCCGGCCACCGAGGCTCCCTGAGCTGCCCCAGTGGCCATGTGAGTACTGTGAAGCCCAGGACAGACCCTGCTGTCTGCACTCTCCACAGAAGCACTGCCCAGATGGCCAAAAGAGCCATCTCTGGTGAAGCTGGACCAGCTCTGCACAGCCTGAGGGCAGGGGAGCAAGGACTGTAATGTCCTCCACCTTCTTCAACATTTTAAGCATCTCTTCCCATGTAGTCTTTTCCTCTTAGAAAGGCTGGGTTTAGGAAGACTCCAGGGAAGTTAGCAGGTCTGAGGCTCCTGTGGTTTGTCTCTGTGCTCAGGAACAATCGGACTCACTCCTGTTTGCTGAGTCCCCACTTGGAGATGAACAGGCGTGGTCCCTGTCCTTAAGGCCCACTGAGTCTACTGAGAGAGGCAGCCATTCTCAAACTGCCCAGGACAAGGCAAAGTGTGCACCAGACCTGCGCTCCAGAGAGCTCAGTGGAGGGAAGTGATATTGACAGTGAGCACCGAGGGTGGTTTCAAGAAGACACGGCCTGTGAGTGGAACCTTGAAGGATGCATAGCCTTCTAGTAGGGGAAACTGGGAGGTGTAAGTAGGAGGACACCATCAGGAAAGGCACACAGCTGGGAAAGCCCCAGACCAGTGGTTTTCAACCTCAGCTACATATTAAAATCACCCTAGGATCTTTTACAAATAGACTGAGACCAGAATGGAGGTACTGATGCAATTGATCTGGAGTGAGGTGCAAGCAACGGTGTTTACTAAAAGCTCCCTGGGGTTGAGGGCTGAGATCCTGGTACCTGTACCAGCATGATCAGCACCACGTGGGCATTTGTTACGAATGCATCGGAATCTGCACTTTAACAAGATCCCTGGGTGATGTGTGTGCACAGCTAAGTCTGAGGGGTCCTGCTCTAGAGCATGAGAAGGAGAGTGAGGAGTTGCACTGAAATCAGCCAGCTAACATTTTTCTGATCAAAGGCCCCTGGCTCACTGCTGTGGGGAAGTGGCAGGACCTCAAAGCAACCAAATGACCAAAAGCAGCATTAGCCATGTGTCAGAGCTGGCCTCCAAGGGGCACTGTGGGGAAAAGGAGGGTCCCATACGGTACAGGTAAAGGAGCGAGGGAAGAAGGAAAATGGGGGTGGGTGGCAACCTGTGTTCTGTGTTCTGATCGTGACTGGGATTCTGAGGGACAATGAGAAAGTGATCCGGGCCATGGAGACCCGAGTAGGGGGTGCGTATGCATGTGTGCGTGCACACACACGCACTCACACAGGAATGAAATTAAAAATGGTGCTAAGGATGTGTCAGGCCTTAAGAGCTATGGCCACAAGCCAAACGTCCTACATTAAATGTATCTGCTTATTAAAACGGAATTTATAAAGAAATGAACAAGTGCTCTACTATTCACTTCTGAAAAGCAGCAGTCCTGCTATGGGAGAATTCTGAGCTGGAAACTGGAGCACAGGTGGCTCCACACGGTGCCACCCTGCCTCCTTCCCTCCTCACGCACCATCCCGGGGACTCCCTCCAGATTTGCAATGGCTTTCCCTGAAGCCAGCCTGCCATCTCGCACCCAGACCTTCGTCTTAATCAACCCACGTTCCTGGAATGGGACCTAAAAGAGATGCTTCCACACCATAATACCAGCGTTCTCACGTGGGACTCTAGGCACAGCCTACACTCAGAAACTTCCCAGGACCGGCTGCTTTTTACGGTGATGATTCAACATACATTTGTTTACACTCATTTTTTTTTACAACTGTCTGTGCCAGACAGTTGGCTGGCTAACCCACCAGCCATTCCTAAGCCTTCTTGCCCACCTTCTCCACAGAGGCTGGAAAAATGAAATAATCCCTTCACCAGCCTCCCTTGCATCTAAGGGTGACTCCTAGAAATGACAAGACAAAAAAGCCCTTGGATGAAAAGCCTGAACACTCAGAAGGGCAAAAACTAAAAATGCTCGTCTATCCCTGACAGCATCGCCGAGCTGCAGGTCAACGCCAGATGACCACCACCTCCATCCAAACTCCCTGTTTTATGAGAAAATGTATTTCTCAGACCAGTATTCATTTTTCTATTATTTACAGCTAAAAGCATGTGTATGCTCTTGCTTATCCTCAATCCCTCTCCTTTCATTGGTTTCACCTCCTGCCTATTTACTATTTCCGTGAGTTTTTGCACCAACCTCCTTGCTCTTTTTGTCCTTCTTTTCCTGTTCATACTCTCTATCTCCAACTCACGATACGATAGCAGGGTGAGACAACCAAGCCCCCCTACTCTGGGGAAATATTAAGTTGTAAAGTTCAGTGGCTGGTCCTCAAGCAGCAACCTCTTCAGAGCCCTGGAAATTTGGAAACTTGTACAGCTACAAATTTTACCGAAAGTTGCAAAGCAAAGTGAGCAAATTCCATCGCCAATTTGTCTCTTCTTGGATTACTGTTATGAGCTACTAAAAGTACAGAAAGATATTTCTCAAGTGCATTTATATTTAACAAACCTTGAATTTCATAGCAGATACCAAGACTCAGCCAAACTCAATCTAGGCTGACACAGCAACAAAAATAGAAGGCCCTGAACAAGTAGCTACTCCTAAGAACAGATGTGTACACAGAAACACAATTTATGAATTAGCTGGCTGCTCTTCTCTAGGTAGACTGATACAATCTGAATACTACCTGGCTGGGCCCCAAGGCCTCCAGAATTGAATCAGATAAGTGATTAAGGAAAATATATGTTAATCTTGAATAAGTGAAAGATTCCTATCTTTCAGTTTACCACTTAATATGTGCTCCAAATGACGTGTTTTTCGCAACCACTGACATGCCCTGGCCTTCTTAGATTGCAAACTGCTCAAGGCAAGAACGGTATCCAAAGGGCACCATGTCCTTCCATGATGCACCTCCCCTCTCCAGGGCCAAGTCTGGTCCCATCTCCAAAACAACAGCAACCGAGTCAAAATTAGAAATTGCAAGGCAGTTGCCAGTCACAACCAAACAGCCATTTCTTACCTGTACACACTACAGGAATTAGTCATATTTTCAGGGCTCCCTCATTTCAAGAATGATTCACAACTTTTTATGACTCATACACACCACCCCATTCCTGCTTTACCTCATAAAGAGTGTGGAGTGACAGTTTTAGGGGATGGACAAGCACCCCATGATTACCTTGGAGGACAGCAGACTATGAAAAGGATTGCAGTTCAGCAGGACCATCCATAGAACATCAAAGAGCCCTTTCTAATGGCAATGCTCAATTTTCTGAAGAGGAATATTGCTGCCATGTTCAATATCTATTCATCACAGTGATTTTTAACCAGTGTGTTGCCGCACACTGGTGAGCTGTGAGAGGATCTCAGGCATGCTGCAAAAGTTTTAAAGATAATTAAATTATTTTCAAAGATGTTCAAAGCACAATAAGTATATACTTTTCAGTGTATACTTTATTTTCCCTTTTTCTTTTGATCAACATAATTTAAGTGTGCCATGGAAGTTTAACTATAGGTCCACGTGTGCCGTGAGATTAAAAAAGGTTGAAAACGCTGGTTTATTAGCACATGGGGGATCTAATTATTCTTTTACAAGGGATATGTCTCCCTCCCGTTAGCTTTGTTTCTTCTTCCCACGCCACACACAAAGCTGTAGAGCATCGCCTTTCCCTAACGATAAATATGAGCAAAAAAGAAAACTCTCTTATCAGATCACACTAAACTAACGCTCTCAAAGAACCCTCCTGAAATGATTTCTTTCTGGAATTTTCTCTGACCAGCACCTCATTCCTCCATAACACCCACAGCAGAGTAGATTTTAAGGGGTAACCTTTATGTACCTGGCACTTGCCCATGGGTGCTGGGAAACTATTTAGATTAGAACTAGTTATTCCAAGGTCCCTACCAGTTCTAAGGAGCTCAGGGCCCAACGTTTCTGACTGGGCTCCAAAACAGTCCCCCAGGGCAGTGGAGAGCCCAGCCCAGTGGGTTCCCCTCACACTCTTCCCGATTTGGGTGTGGGATTTTCATGACCTCAAATCATTTGCCAGCAGAGCAAGGTGTGGAAAAACAAGGGGTTTTATAGCTCTGCGTTGAACCTTGCTTTGTGTGACCCTAAGCATATTACTTAACTTCTCTCAGCCTTGGTTTTCTTTGTTTTTTTTTGAGACAGAGCCTCAAGCTGTCACCCTGGATAGAGGGCGTGGCATCACAGCTCACAGCAACCTCCAATTCCTGGGCTCAAGCGAGTCTCTTGCCTCAGCCTCCCAAGTAGCTGGGGCTACAGTTGCCCACCACAACACCCGGCCATTTTTTTTTTTTTTTGGTTGCAGCCGTCATTGTTGCTTGGCGGGCCCGGGCTGGATTCGAACCCGCCAGCTCAGGTGTACATGGCTGGTGCCTTAGCCCATTGAGCCACAGGCACTGAGCCTGATTTTATAATCTACAAATTAACACTTGCCCTGAAGGGGAGTTTCAAGGATTAGGAATAACAGAGGATGCCTTTGGTTTAGAGGAGATGCTCAGTGCTGGTTAATTACCAACAGTCATAAGTCTTAACACAGTGAATACACCGCCCAGAAACACATTCAGCTCTGTGGCTGCTGAATCACCTATGTATAGGTCCTGAGTGGTCTGTGTCTGCATCTATGCAGGGTTTTCATTCTGCAGTGGGTCTGTCCTCTTCATACTATGGATGAAGGGCCAAGGACTGTATGTCCGTGGCAGCTGAATCACCTATGTATAGGTCCTGAGTGGTCTGTGTCTGCATCTACGCAGGGTTTTCATTCTGTAGTGGGTCCGTCCTCTTCATACTGGTATGTCCATAGGTCTGCCTCAGAGTCTAAGCCCCCAGAGGTAGAAGGAAGAGGGCCCAGGGCAAATTCTTGGGCAGTGCAGCCCAGGAAGGCATGTTTCAGAGATGAAGTGCCTATTCTTTTTCTGGGAGATCTGGCTTAGCACCACAAGTTCAGAAGATCAGCAAACCATCTGAAAGATGCCAGGGCCCCAGGTCTAAAGCTGATGTAGGGCCTCTCTTCCAAGGTCACAGAGCCCACACCCCTTCCTTGCCAGTTGTCTCATGAAGAAAATGATCACCAATCGCAAAGAGCAACTCACTGGCACTAAGAGAAGAAAACTAGTAATGTCCTCATCAATCCATCTTGGATAGGACAGGGTAGGAGTCTCAACTTTATTTGCAGAAAAGATGGAATACAAACCTTCAATATCAAGTCATACACAAACATCCCCCTCCTGCAATCCCAGGCTTTGGTAATTATTAGTAGAGCCATCTGCTCAGCCTAATGAAATGTGCAATCTCCTGTACATATAATCAGTGAAATCATTTTAATTAATTAAACAAATTAATTAATTGCAAGGATACTGCAACCATTTCCCAGGAACTACATCCAACTCATTTATTCTGCACATGTCTACCGGGCTCCTACTGAGGGCAGAGGCCCACGCTGGTGCCCTGAAGATATAAAGACACTCATAGCATTCCGTGAACACAAGCAGAAAGAAGCCCAGCGCGCACATTTGCTGACAACTAACTCTTTTGCTTAGTTTTCCTAGGATTGTCTTGTTTGGTTTTGTTTTTTAATTAATTAACTTATATTTTCTTTTGCAGTTTTTGGCCGGGGCTAGATTTGAACCTACCACCTCCGGCATATGGGGCCAGTGCCCTACTCCTTTGAGCCACAGGTGCTGCCCGGATTGTCTTGGTTTTAAAGTCGAAAGTCCATGGCCCAAGAACACCCTTGGCTCTGGGCAAATCGAGATGGTTGGTCACCCTTCTTCTGTTTGACCAGGTCAAAAGTCACCACTGAACAATCATCACTCCTGCAACCCCAAGCCTTTGCTCTTGGCAGACACTGTAAGTAGATTGAGGAGTTCCTACTTGCTTAGCCCAGACTTACTTAGCCACCCCCAAATCCCTCTCCTCTGTTCCAGGCAGCCACTATTAATCACCCTGACCAGGAAGCCTGGGGAATATAATCTATTTTCCATCCATACTGGAGAATTACAGAAGCTTTAGGCTAGAAAAGATGGTTAAAATCCAGTCTGATCGTCCATTCAGAGCTTAAGTTCCTTCTACAGTATCCCTCATAAGTGGCTAGCCAGCCTCCCCTTACACACCCCTAGTGATGGGGAACTCACTATCTCCTACAGCAACTCTTGCTTTCTTCAATAGTTTTGGCTGTTAAACTCTTTCCTGTACTAATGTGTCTCTCTCATCAATCTCTTTTTGGAGACCTCATGATATGGTGCTTCAAATAATGAAATAAAGGTATTCAGTTCCTCCCAACTCTTCTCTTTTCTAGGACCACGTTCTTCAACTGTTACGTGACTTGGTTTACAGTCGGTGTGTGTCATCCTGCTCTTCTACCATGCTAAGGCTCCCTTGGCGTCCAGGACTTAGGCCTGGCTCCCAACACCAGACACCTTGCGCCTGATGGACTCCCTACTCTGTTAGCGTGGTGGGGCCCCAGTGCACACTGACTCACACCGACACCCTGACGCCGTCTCTGGAAGTGCTGCCACCGAGCTGCAGCTCCGTGCATCTGCCACAAGACTTCCTGGGAGCTTACACTCCATCTGGAGTTCTGGGTTATGGGAAACCCACAAGATGGTCAGAAAACATAATATAAATTACAGACTGCCAATTTCCCAGTTACAAACAACTTGCTGTAAAGATTTGCTTTAAAGTAATTTCTTTAGAATGCCGACAGCATGTAACCACAAGAAACCATATTTAAAATGATGGTTAGACTCCCAGGCCAGCCCACAAAAGCCTTTTGAACTCATAATGCACCTGTACCATAAAACTAACAGTGCTATTTTAACTATACGTAGCCACCATTTATGTGCTGGTTTCCATGGTGACGTGCACTCTGAGCTCCATTTCAGAGAACTAGACAAAAGGTATACCTGAAGCCTCATTACTCTCCTACATTGGGAAGGGGGGGGACTGCTGCCCTCAGAGAGAAGTGACTCACACAGACCCCAGTGCCCCAACGCGATTCAGGCCCATAGGTCATTTAAAATGTGTTGTCCCGTGCTCCCTTTGGCAGCACATTTACTAAAACTGGAACAATACAGAGAAAATTAGCATGGCCCTGCGCAAGGATGACACGTAAACTCGTGAAGCTTTCCATATTTTAAAAAAATAAAAATAATAAAATGTGTTGTCCTAAGGACACAGCCTGTGGACACAAGGGCCTGCTGGGATTGAGAGAGCTGTGAGGCTGCAGCCAGAAGAACTTCTGGAAAGAGATCAGTGATAACAGGTAGAACAGTCTTGGTGGTGGTGCTGTTGTTCAGTAATCTATAGCAGACACAAGGATGGGGGTGCTTCTCAAAGTCAGAAAGGGCAGTAATTATGTTGTTCTTCTCTGAGCCCTGACACAGGGTCTTCACAAGCTGGTGGCCACCGTGATACGAGGCAGGGAGAGGAAGATGCGCCGACCTTAATCAACCACACTGGGAATGCCGGCAGAGCTGTGGGTCTCGGTTCTCCCCTGTGGAAGCGTCATAGCCTTCCTTCTTCCTGCCCCCACTGTCGCTACCACCATCACCGCCAACGCTCACCCCAGGCCTGCCCCTTGAGCGGTTAGGATAACACTGAACAGCACTGGGGGTCAAGTCATCCCTCCTGCTGCAGGACAAAGGCAGGTGCTCCCTGGGACCGAACTCCCTGGAGTCTCAAGGCCAGAGTTTGAGACCGGCTCCACCACAGACTGCTGTTCCAAAGCTGTTAACTAGTCCTGCGGAACAGCACTGTCTGACTCGCAGACACCTCAAGCCTCCGCTTTCTCATCTCCAAAGTGAGCAGAACATCCTCCTCACAGGACGAGTGCCAGTAATAAACGAAAGGAATCAACAGCTGAACTTTCTGAGCCCTTACGAGCACTGCTCTACGTACACCGCATGGATTCACTCATTAGGGCTGTACAAAAACCCTATTATTTTATAAATGAGGTAACTGAGGCCAAGAGAAGGTGGGCTATTGATCCAAAACTAATAAGCAGCAAGGCCAGGGTAATAGATAAAAAGCTGCTTTAGAAATTGTAACATGTTATATATAAACGCTGGTCATTATTGTTGTTAAATGACCAACGTAAGACCACACTTGAGTGTTGAAGCTTGGGCTATACTTTCTACCACCCAGGATCTGGGTAGTTCCCACCCAGCGCTGCTAAGGCTTCAATGGTGTGTCTCCTTCAGCCCCACCTACAGACCAACACCAGCAGCCGCATTAGCAGGACATGCCGCCAAAGTCAGAGCCCCCCACCAGATGCACGTTCAAAGGCTGCTTCCTCACCCCCACACCCTGATGAAAACAGCAAAACGCATGTCACTCACCTTCTTTGTTTCATTCCCCCCACCCCCAGCACTTAAATACCTACATAATCATAGTTATCTGTTTCAGCCATCCCAACTGTAGGTTCCACGAGGGCCGGGACTTACCGTTTTTGTTCAATGCTCTATCTCCAGAACCCAAAACAGTGCTGAACACGTGGTAGGGAGTATTTGCTGAATGAAAGAACAATTTCATCCACATTGACATGGAGGAAATGTCCATAATATGTTATGGGACAAAAGAAACCAGGCTACTAAATTACGCACATCATGATCTCATCTGTGCATATATATTATTATAAGTCTGAGCATGTGTGGGTGCACAGAAAAGAAGCCTAGAAAGATATACACGAAAATCTTCATTGTGGTTACATCTAAGAGGTAGGAGCAAAGACAACTGTAACTTCCTTCTAAATTTTTTACAAAACAATAAACTATTCCTGTAAGTTTCTAATGCCTTTTTTTTTTTTTTTTGCTACATTTGAAAGCAAAGGTGTGTAGATAGATGTGCGCGCACACACACTCACACAGAAGAGGCACACAGCTGGCTGTAGAAGACTCATGCAGGAGGTCGGGGGTGGCGACAGCTTACCCCCCTTCCTGACGGGGGGCCAGCGCAGCATCTCCACTCACAGACCCACAGACCCTGCTGAGGGAAATGCTGAGAGAAGGAATGGAATCCGTCTACAGGGCCTGGGACTTAGCAGCACCTCCTTCAGAACTCCTCCAAAAAAGGAAAACGCTACAAAAATCTAAAGCGATTTCACTGCCTTTCCAGAGCAGTCTCAGAATTGTTTAATCCTTTGTGATTGTTTTCAAACTACATTAGAATGTTCCAGAAAATATAAAGCTAACATAATACAGAAAGTGCGGCATTTTGCAACCAAAAATGCAGTTTGCATAAAAAGCCTCCCTCTCCCGTGCCAGTGTTAAAGCTGAAGTCAGGATAACTGGATTCCACCCAAGATCCTGGGCCTGGCCCAGGGCACAACCTCCGGCCCTCCTCTCCTTGCTGACAATGCATTCTGAATTTAGGTGCTCCTGGGGAACAAACCCAGGGACTTACACGATCCCTGTCACCCCTAAATCACCGAGGTACATGAAGTGAGGGCCAACTCAGGGTCCAGCACAAGCCAGGTGCTATGAGGTTGGAGAAAAGGAACATAAGACAAAGTCAACCTTCAAAGAAGGACGGACACACTAAGAACACAGCAGAAAACGTCACTCACTCAACGGCACAGCACTTACTATATGTGTAAAAAGAGTTCTGAGAAAACAGATGTAAGTGTGAGCCAGAAGCCTGCAAGGAAGCGGGCGAGTGGCTACCGCTCAGCTGAGGCAGCGGAGGCCGAGGTGCTGAGGTTGGGCCGGTGGGGGGTAGACCTCAGCCACCCCAGCCACTGCCGATTCCTCTGCCCTCCCTGGTTAGTCAGTCACCTACACTGAGCATCGTGTGTACAACGAGCACAGAGGGCTGACTTCCCCTGAAGGTAGATGATTTCTAACTCTAAGTCACAGAAGTCTTCACGTTGCAGTTGATTTCAGGAGCCGAGCAGAGTCAAGGAGGATAAAAAGAACCTGCATCTATGTGCCATTCCAAGAACTCTGGTCAACATACAATGATTCAGGTCGAATCAGTGATTCAGGTCCTCTAATCATGGAGATGGCAAGCAAAGCTCAGAGAGAGGCCATGGAGAAGGCAGAAAGAGAGGAGGGCATGGCAAAAGGAAAAGCAACCTCCAGGCGATTCTCTTGCCTCAGCCTCCTAAGTAGCTGGGACTACAGGCGCCCACCACAGTGCTCAGCTATTTTTTTGGTGCAGTTTGGCTGGGGTCGGGCTCAAACCCACCACCCTCAGTATATGGGGCTGGCACCCTAACCCACTGAGCCACAGGTGCCGCCCAAAGCCTTTATCCTTTGCTTAACTGTTTCTCTGACATGAGCTCACCAGCTTCCCTGCAGGGCGGGCACAGCACCCACACCTGTACGGAAGCACCTTATCTGTAATGTAGCAGAGGGGCTGGCACACCCATCCTCAATCTCCCTCTTCCATTTCAGAACTCCAGTTCCTGTCCACCTCTCTCAAAGGCGGTCCTAAGAGAGTACTGATGGCTTCTCTCCACCCACGTGATCCATTCATTCAACAGGGATTTACTGAGCATTTACTCCGCAGCAGACACTGCGTTAGGCCCTACCCAGAACACAGAAAGCTGTAAGATACAGCCTACACCTTCAAAGAATTTATGGTTCAGTTCCGGAGGCATGGTGAGGAGGTGAGGATGGGGAGGGTGTGAAAAAGACAAGAATCGTTTAATTATTCAATGCATATTTACTTTCCCCTTAATATTTGCCAAGATCTGTCCGACAAGTAACCAGACAGCAGCCAAAACAGGCATAATAAGTACAAGGATGGTCCTGTGGGAGCTCTCAGCAGTGCAGAAGCCACCCCAGCCCCTGAGGCCAACACCACCCTGCACTGCTCTCCTTAGCATGGCAGCAAGTGCTGTGGAGGATTAAAAATAAAAAAGTGGTAAAACCAAGCTCTGACCTCAAAGAGTTAACCAAATGATCAAGGAGATAAGAACACTACAAATGAAATGATTACTGAGCCACAGGGTACAGGGTGAGGAGTACCAGGCCAAGCCCACACAGCTTCCCAGAGACAGTAGAAGTAAAACCCGAGAAGAAATACTGAAGGGGAGAGTTTTTTAGGCAGGAAGATTTTTCTCAACAATGGAAAGCAAATGTGTGGCTATTACTCAAAATGTTTCTAAATGCCCTAGACCTAGTTGTAAGTCTTTTGCTTGAGGTAATAAGAACCCGGCCAATCAATAGTGACCCTTCACAAACGTAAGTTACATTTAAGTGGAAAGAAATACACAAATCTTATTTCAGCTGCCCACCCTATGAAGGCAGGGAACTGAGACACACTTCATTCTGGCACATAAATACCATGGGCTAACCGATTGTGCCACTGGAGCTCCCTGAGACACACTTAATTGTTCCATGGTCTGTATATACACAGACACACCTTCCTACTCTCCTGGGGTCGTCTTTGTAAGTTTACTCTGAAGCAAACCAAACTCCATTCTTCTGTCAGAGCAGTGTTCTTCAAACTTTTTCATCTCCAGCATACTTGAACTTATGGTTAAACTTCTGTGGCACACTTAAAATATGTCAGTTAAAAAAAAAAAAAAAGAGTTAAAAAAGGAATATATTTACCGTGCTTTGAACTTTTTACGAAAATAATTTAATTAATGATCTTTAAAATTTTTCACAGCACATCTAAGATCCTCTCCCTGTGTTGCAAGAACTCTATAATTCAGGGAAGGACAGACTGAACTGCCACAGACAATCCTCAAATTGCTAACTGGGAATCGACCACAAGTTTTTGCTCTAATGATATTCTCAAAGCATGAGCAGAAAAGGCTACCTTTGGTGTGACGGTACCCTGGTCAGTCAGTTACAAGTTAACAACGATCGACTGTTTAATGACAAACCCTGCAGTGGTCCTGGAGGAATGGAGAGGACGGAGTGGTGAGAAGGATCAGCGGGAGGAAGACAGGATACAGTGAAGTGGAAAACTCGTAAGACACTGAGCCTGGTCCTTGCTCCATCTGTGAAAGCTCTTGGGTGAGTTGATACCATGGTGACCTTCGCCTCCCCATCCACAAAATATCCTCTCAGGGCCATTGACAGTTCAAGTAAGAAAACGTAAGTCTACGTGCATGGGAAGGCCAGAAGGCTCTGTACAAAGCGGGGTGAGGGTCTGGAGGTTCCTCCCCCTCTGCTTCACTAACTCCCCTGTCTGCTTTCCCAGGAGTAAATACTCTGAATCTCCCTGTCAACCTGTCGCCTGCCCTTGGCACAGTAATCTGATGCCAGAATCTACCCCTAGGTTGCTCAGTCACATGAGTCAATACATTATCTTTGGAAAAGCAACCAGTTTGGGTTGCTTTTCAGGTGATCACCTAACTGAGAATGAGAGAAAATATGGTTAAAGTAATGCTACAAACCTCTCTAGTGTCTCAATGAGCCCCTTCCTACCTAGGGAAGATGTTCAGGGGATCATTCAAGGAACAAAAAGAAGAAAGGCAACCACAGGCCAATAGAACCTAAGTGATGACCGGGCCTGCCTTTATCCACTCCCCTCTAAGATCAGAGAGGTTCTCAGTGTCAGAAAGAGGGAAAAAACCAAACCCTGATGACAAGCTAAAGAATCAGTGTCTGTCTCAGTGCTACTTCTGTGTATTTTCTCCAGATGTTTACCCATTCCCTTTTATGGTAACCAGAGGAAAATATGAGGATC
Organism: Arctocebus calabarensis; assembly: GCA_963573935.1. Classification (NCBI taxonomy): domain Eukaryota; kingdom Metazoa; phylum Chordata; class Mammalia; order Primates; family Lorisidae; genus Arctocebus; species Arctocebus calabarensis. The sequence continues at coordinate 25,281 of CAUYON010168174.1, forward strand.
CCACTGATTTATTTTATATCTTAAAAAAATTACTCAGGGCCTGCAGTACTGAGCTCATGTTCAAATTAAGTTTGCTGGAAATCTAATTCAGGATGAGTAATTTAATTTGGCTACTACAATTAAAAGTGGTGCAGCATTTGTGTTTTAGAGGAAAACCGTATTAGATTCAACTAATCTTATTAGGTAACTATCATATTTAGATCACATTATTTCTAGAATAGATATGTTCTGGATTGATTTCTTTCATAAATCACTTGGGAGACCAAAGAGACTAGCCTTCTCCCTACTCCCTGTCAACTCATGACACAGGTCAGCACAGGTGGTGAATGCAAAAGAGGCCTCGCTGAGGACTCCACTGTGTAGCACTGGAATTCACGAACCCAATCCATTACCTAGAAAGCATCCTCGGACTTTCAGATGAGTAACAAAGCCTAAGGTGGACAAAGAACTTGCTCCAGGTCGTGTAGTCAGGGGCAAACCTGAGATTACAGCTAAGTTCTCTGTACCCCACTCCTTGCCACTCCGCCACATGTGTTCTTTATAAGACCTAACACGAAAAGCAGCCAGAGGGCCTCTGAGAGCCTGTTGCCACTCACCCTGCTAGACCTTGGAGTCAGCAGATGCCAGTCTCCAGCCTCGCTGCCTCTCCTAAGTTTCCAGGAACAGGAAGGAGCATTTAGAAGCTGATCTCACTACCTCTAAGGATAACTCAGACCAGTGTCCCAAATCCTTCTTGTCAAGCCCATTTTCTTGATGCCTACTTTAAACCCCTCACTTCTAGTTAAAAATCCACATTAAGAACATTCAATCCACATGATAGGTTAGGGAAAAAAAAGACAGACTTTGCTTTTAAAAATTCTATTAATCTCAGGAGTACTGCTACCTGGGCAGATTTAGTAGATGTAATATCACGCATCAGGGTTCCGACTGCACAGTTTAATCTAAGAAAATTGGGTTATGAAGCAAAATCAAGGAAGGGAGAAGCCAGGTAAAATATTTGTAACATAAGACAACTTAATACACATACTGCATCAAAATCCTTTATAAATGATTTGTAAAAAGATAGAACACTACAAAATAAAAATGGGAAAAGGCCCCAACAGGCAACTCTCTCTCTCTGACACACACACAAAGATTACTGATGGCCTCAAGAAAAAAATGCTCAACCCATTGGTAAGTAAAGCTTGAAAATGAAAACAATGCAATATTGTTCTCAAGAATCAAACTGGCAAAAACCGAAACAACGAGAATGCTCAAGATAGCCAAGGTGCCCTGAAATAAGAATCCTCAGACACTGCTGGGGACTGTAAATTAGTCCACATTTCTGAAGGGCCATTTGGTGGTATGTATCACTAGCCTTAATACTGAGCAGGTTCACTCCCAAGACTTTTCCCTGAGGAAATAATCCGAGGAATACTTAAAAGACTTATGCGCAGGGACATTGATAGCAGTAATATTCAGAACAATAAAAAATCTGCAAAAGGCTCGGCGCCTGTGGCTCAACGGGCTAAGGTGCCAGCCACGTACACCTGAGCTGGTGGGTTCGAATCCAACCCGGGCCCACCAAACAACAATGACGGCTGCAACCAAAAAATGGCCGGGCGTTGTGGCAGGTGCCTATAGTCCCAGCTACTTGGGAAGCAGAGGCAGGAGACTCGCTTCAGCCCAGGAATTGGAGGTTACTGTGAGCTTTGATGCCACAGCACTCTATTCAGGGTGACAGCTTGAGGCTCTGTCTCAAAAAAAAAAAAAAAAAATCTGGAAAAAACCTAACTGTGCTACAATAGAAAAATGGTTAAATATGATCAATACAGGAAATAATACACAGGCATTAAAACTCATTTTTGAAAAAGATTTAAAGACACAGGGAAATGCTCACAAAATGATGCTAAAATTTAGGCTTATTCCATGTTGCAGAGAAAAAATATGCAGCTGGGAGTGGTGGCTCATGCCTGTAATCCCAGCACTCTGGGAGGCCGAGTGGATCACATGAGACCAGCCTGTGCAAGAGCAAGACCTTGTCTCTACTAAAAAATAGAAAAATTAGCCAAGCATCATGGTGGGTGCCTGTGGTCCCAGCTCTACAGGAGCCTGAGACAGGAGGATCTCCTGAGCCCAAGAGTTTGAGATTGCTGTCAATTATCATGATGCCACAGCACTCTATCCAGGGTGACAGAGTGAGACTGTGTTTAAAAAAAAAATGTATCATATACATTACATTATAAATATAATATCTGGGGGCAGATTCAGCTAAATGTTTAATAATACTTAATGCCCCTCTTCCCATAAGGGTAGGCTTTTTACTATGAAGCAGCCAGGATTACAGGGTTCCAGGACTCTTTGCCGGGTGCCATGTGACCCTTCCTACCAATGGAGAGGTGGGAGTGATGTGCAGCAATTCCAGGCCGAGGTGGTAGAAGTGGCGCGCCTTCTCCATGCTCGCTCCCTCCACCTGCCACGTGGGTCCAGAGCACTGTGAGACCCTAGGCAGTGTCTTTCGACCTTTTTTGTCTCACGGCACACTTGAACCTAGAGTTAAATTTCTACAACACACTTAAATTATGTTGATCAAAAAAGAGTAAAATAGAGAATATACTTACTGTGCTTTGAACTTCTTTTGAAAATAATTAATGATCTTTAAAAGTTTTCATGGTACACCAGTCGAAAATCACTGTCTTAGGGAATGGAGGAGTGATAGATGGAAAGAGGCTGGACCACTGGATCACTCAGTGCAGGGATTCCCCCAGTGGAGTGACCACCAAGCAGAAACACCTACATCAGGCTGAGGGAGAAATAAACCTCTGTTGTGTTAAGCTATAGCCTGGGGTTTTAATGGTTTCTTCAGCTAGTGTTACCCCAATGCACACACACACGTAAAAACTACTAAAAGGAAAACTACCAAATTTTATATTCTAATGTACATGTTAGTCAAACTATATATTTTAAAATTTATTCTTTTCTATCAGAAACATCTTATTTGATAACTAAAAAAGGTTAATAACTAAAAGAAATAAAAAGACTGTAGATTGCAATGCTATTCATTACGTATAATAAAACACCAAATGAAGTTACAAACATTAAAATGTGGTAAATTAAAGAGGCTCACATGAAAAAAAAATCTAGATTTACAACATTTAGAAAGATCTATTAAAATAGTTCTTAGACTGAGCACCAGCACAACCCCATCTCTATTAAAAAGAAGAAAAGAGGTTCGGTGCCAATAGCTCAAGTGGCTAAGGCGCCAGTCACATACACCAGAGATGGTGGGTTCGAATCCAGCCTGAGCCTGCCAAACAACCAATGACAACTACAGCCAAAAAAGCCAGGCGTTGTGGCGGGCACCTGTAGTCCTAGCTACTTGGAAGGCCGAGGCAAGAGAATCACTTAAGCCCAGGAGTTAGAGGTTGCTGTGAGCTGTTATGCCACAGCCCTCCACCCAGGGTGACAGCATGAGGCTCTGTCTCAAAAAAAAAAAGGAAAAAAGAGAGGGAAGGGGAGGGAAGGGGAAGAAAGGAGAGAAGAGAAAAATTAGCCAGGTGTGGTGGTGCACACTTTCTGTTTCAGCTACTCAGGAGGCTGAGGCAGGAGAATTGCTTGAGCCCAGGAGTTTGAGGTTGCTGTGAGGTATGAGGATGCCACTGTACTCTAGTCCTAAGAGACAGAGCAAAATTTTGTCTCTAAAATAAAATAAATTCTTGACATATGATTTTCGTAAATGATCCAAGGCTAAAAGACAAACCACAAACTATGGGGGGAAAGCTGTAACTTATATATGAAATATCAGAATCCTTTAATATATAAAGAGCTCTTATGAATCAATATGTAATAAATACTATTACTGGGCAAAAAGATGTTAAATACCTAATCATAGAATAAGAAATTTATCTATATATGAAAAGATTTTCAAACTCACTAATAATCAAATAAATGAAAATAAAAATGAAATAATTTCTATCCTTTTGTTAGACTGGCAACCATTTAAAATATTGGGAAGATAGGACCCAAGATCTCTGAGATTATGATGAAAAAGGTAACCATATAAACTCCAGAAAGGAAGTTTAAAATTATATTTCCAATGAGCAATTTGGTATGACAAGGGAAAAATCCTTTAAAAACTCTTTGTTTGACCTTAATCTAGATATTTGTCAAAAGAAATAATCAAACAAGTATACAATAGAGTTATTAACATTTAAGTAGGAAAAAGAGAAAAAAGGAAACAACTTAGCTATCTATCTGTACAGGACTGGTTAAATACATTAAGGGGTGTGTGTGTGTGTGTATGTGTGCGCGCATTCATGTATTAGAATAATACATGGCCATTAAAATTACATTGAAGATCTATACTAAGATACAAAAGTACCTATCATAATGTAAAAAAGCAGGATATAAAGCAACAAAAGTTGTACAATTTCTTTATTGTTTAATATAAATGTATAAGAACATGTGTTACAAATGTACAAGGAAAGACTACAGAAGGATTTTAATCAAAATATTGGAACCACTTGTCTCCAGCAGGTGGAATTATAGGTGACTTTCATTTCCTTCTATATATTTTATAAATTTTCACCTATACATATCTATTACTTTTACTTTTTTAATGTTTTATTATGAAAAATTTCAAACACAAAAGTAGTTAGAATATATATTCCCATCACCCACCTTCAATTATCACACATGGATTGACTTTGTTTCATCTTTATGAAACACCCCTGGAATATTTTAACATAAATCCTAATCATGTCACTCACGTATACAGACTTCAATAAATAAACATACACATATCCTCCTTGACTTAATAATAGGGCTATTTCCCAATAAAAATATGGGTTTAAAGTCAGAGGCCATCTATACATATAAAACAAAAATTTTTTATATGTAACATATCCAAACTCTCTACTGGATTATTTTTAAATATTTCATTTTTCCATAAACACTTTAGTATGGCTCTTTAAAACATAACCAATTTAACAGTATCACACTTAAAAAACTAAAATTAATTAATCTTTCAATATTATTAAATATCAAGTCAGTATCTATTTCCCCAATTTTATCATAAATACCTCTTTACAGTTGTGAGTTTAGATCAGAATCCAAACAAGATTTACATTTGCTTCTGGCTAATATATCTTTAAAATTTATTACATAATGTCCCACTCCCTTCATTTCCTTGTCATTAATTTACTGAAGAAACATGTGGGTCTACGGGACATAAAACTGCTTGAATGCATTCCTATGGTGTCTTTGAACATGCTCCCCTATCCCCATATTTCCTTTAAACTGAGATTTCGTTCTAGTGTCTAATCAGCTTCAGGTTCTTTCATTTTTTTTGCAAGAATATGTCAAATCAATAGTGTTATTTTTTGTAACCAGGCAATAAAACCTTTTTTTTTTTTTTAAGAGGGGAACCTGCAGAAATGCCAGCCTTTCTAATTCATCCATTTCAGTAATTCATTAAAACTCAGTGTTCAAAAGTTTTCTTCTGAATACAACCCAGGTCAAAGATAACCAGTGACTATTTGTGAAATGATTTGTTTCTTTTATATTTAAAATCCACTTGCCCTTCTTGCCTCCATGGTGGAGTCTATTACTCTCTAAGCAATGTTGCTCCTCGTTCACGGAAGTGAGACTTCCTTACGTCATCCAATGACTCCAGTTATTTTCAAATTTCCTTTCTCATCTTTTTTTCCTTTTTTTTATGTAATGTAAGCATGTAATTAATAATTTGGAAATAAGAGAAAATGAAAAATCAGATCATTCATAATCTCACCACTCCAATACAATCACTGTTGTCTATATACTTCCCCACTTTCTTCATGAGAGATGTTTATCTTTTAAGTAATTGTTGATCAGTGAATGTGGGTTTTCATTTTCTTTTAGTTAACATTAAACACATTAAAAATACTTATAGTATATCTGAAAGGGATAAAAACAGCAATAACACACACGTGTGTGTCCACTACCCAGTTTAAAGAAGAAAATGCCACTGATCCCCTTGGGAGACATCCCTCCATCTTCTCTTCTCCTCCCATTGCTATGCTGAATTTTTGTCTTCATGTAACTTGGTCTTCTTGCAAGGTTTGTAACATGCATACAGATGTGTAACTACTGTCTGACTAGTTTTGCATTCATCTGAATTTTACGTAACTGGAATCATACCGTATGTATTTTGCATCTTGCTTTTCTACTTAATGTTACATTTCTGGGATTCATTCTGTATTGTTGTATGTAGTTATCATTCAGTCATCTGAACAGCACTGCTACATGGCTGTTTTCCACAGTGAAACTATAGCACAATTTATAATTTCTTCACATAAAATTTATTGTAAATATCTTGCCGCATTGCTGCATATCCTCAAAACAATGATTAATTACAGTAGAGCATTATGCTGACAGAAGAATACTTTACTTTATGCTTACTCAATTGCCAGATGCTAATTGTGTGTGTGTGTATGCACACACACACATGCACAAGTGTTTGCCTTGTAAATAATGCATCAAGGAGCATCTTTGTTTAAATAGCTTATTAAATATTTTGTGTTGTTTCTTTTATAAGGGATGGGGGAAGATGGTCCACAGAAGTCGTATTACTGGATCAAAACATACAAATGAATAACATGGTTGTTTAATTCACGGTAAAATCATTTTATAATACTGCAATATCACCAGAATTGAAGCTTAGCATTAAAATATATGTTTTGGCTAATATGTTGAAATAATACTTTACTGCTGTTTTAATGTGCATGTCTCTATTTATGTTGTACATCTTCCATATATTTGTTTAGTGTTGTGTTTATTAGCTATTCAAAGGTTCTACCAAGGTTTTAGTACTTTTCAATTTGAGCATTTCATGTTATAAAGATATTAATTCAATCATGTTAACTGTCAGTCTTCTCCCAGTCTGTTGTTTCCCCACTGGTTTTTTGATATGAACAAATCTTTCATTATCCTGCAGTTTGAGTGATTATTCGTTTCCTTTTTGAATGTTTTTCTTTTGTTTCAAAGGAATATTCAATTCTATAGATTTCCTATGCCTCTATATTTTGCACTTTAATCGTTTAATCCATCTGTAATTCATTTTGGTGAAGCCAAAATGATTTCTTCCAAATTGCTAATGAGGTATCAGAATTATTTATTGAATAATTTTCTCTTCTCCATTGATTTGCAATGACTTCTTTATGATTTATTAAATTATTCATGGACGGGTCTATTTCTGAACTATCCTAGTTCACTTATCTACTTTCTCCTTTTTATGCCACAGTGTTTTAATTACTAAGTCTTCCTATTGCATTTTAATATCTGATAATGCTATATATTTTAATATCCAATAGCTCTAACGCCCTTCCGCCGAAACCATTTTCAGAATTCCCCTTGATGTTCTCATCTGCTTATTTTTCCAAATATACTTAGAACCATTTTGTGAAATTTAAAACATCCTGATAGGACTTTCAGGGAAAGGGGATTGGACTTATGATCTAATTTCAGAAGAATCCAAATCCTTACTTTTAATCTCACCATCAAGAAACAGGTTTTAGGGCAGCGCCTGTGGCTCAAGGAGTAGGGTGCCGGCCCCATATACCAGAGGTGGCAGGTTCCAACCTGGCCCCGGCCAAAAAAAAAAAACCCCAAAACAAAAAAAACGGTTTATAGTGAAACTATTTAAGTCTTCTTGGTCTACAGCTAAACATTCTGTAATTAATGATAACTTTATAATTTTCTTTATAATATTTATTCCCTAGGTTGCTATTTTATGACTTTCCACATTGGTTAAAACTTAAAGAAACAACATATGCTAACACCAGCCTTGTTTTGATCCCCAGGGTACCCGATGATGCCATAAGTGCTTCACCAGTTAAGTACAATGCCAGTGAGCTATGCAAACTCAACTTCCTCACCATAGTAAAGAATGGTCATTTTTTTTTTTTTGAGACAGAGCCTCAAGCTGTCACCCTGGGTAGAGTGCTGTGGCATCACAGCTCACAGCAACCTCCAATTCCTGGGCTCAAGTGAGTCTCCTGCCTCTGCCTCCCAAGTAGCTGGGACTACAGGCAC